>QVOA01007241.1:0-66209 GCA_014825685.1 Pseudomyrmex cubaensis | reverse complement strand
GAATTTGTTTTTAAGATATTTATTAACAACTGCAAAAAGTTTCAAAATTACGGCATATCTACATCTACAATTATTTTTTAATTTATATCGGAATATCGTGAAATCCCATAAGAGCCCGTGTTAAATTAAAATCGTAATAACTTTTTAACAAGACTCGCAAAGATGCTGAAACTTTGCACAATTTTTTTTTTTAATATTATCTACTGAATAGCAAAATTTGAATAATCTGGCATATCTTTTATCTTACCCTGAATACAACTTTAACCCAGACCTGATCGGGTCAAACAAACCCCGGATTCAGCGATCCTAAAAACATAGACACCATGGTCTTGTCTTTCGGCCTTTCTACTTTTTTTTTTGTGAGACCGTGTTATTTATTCTCCTATCTGTTCTTTTTTTCACCGTACTATTCTAATATACATAGTTCTCACGTTACGTATTCGTTACGTTATTTGTTCTGTATTTCACATGTTGAGACATGATAATTAGTAAATGTAAGTACTGCTCGGAACATTGACGAAATTAAAACGGTTGTTTCTGTAATTGTGTTTAACAAAGCATTTGCATTTTCGTTACGTGAGTCGATTGAAAAATTAAGTGTAACTACATATTTGCATATGTAGTGCACAACATGAATACGTAATTAGTAGAATGCAGTGTTTTATATCTCTAGATTTAGACACAATTATGAGCATGTGAAATATATTAAATTTATTGTTGAAAACCATTTGTATATTCTGGATAGTCAGTTCTTGCAGGTTTCTTATGACATAATAGTTTTATTAATACTTTTATTATTAGAGACTATATGTTATTTCTGTTTAATTTTATCTATCTTATACCAAGAAACAAGTATGAGTATAATGTCATGTATTACCAGAAATATTATAATATATCTATATTATAATGTTCCTGATAATATATGATTCATTCACTTAGTATAAATTTGTTAAATTAAAATTTATCTTCATATTAAGTTAAATTAACTTATCTTTATTTATCATAATTATGTATCTTATGTATATGTAATTAGTAAACACTGTATTACATTTATACATATACATTGTCTTGCTTGTATTGCATAAAAAATTGTTTTTGTTTAGATGAAATTTTTGCTATGGCAACAATATTTCAAAATAATAGTTTATGGAAGAAATAATAAACGCTATGCTTTATCATGCAAATATGCTGAAGTAAGTAGTGACTGTTTGATGTTCAAGGGCATTATATATGAGTCATATAACACAATTTATATATAAGCTTGAAGTGGTGAGAGAGGCCAACATATACGTATCAC
The DNA here is from genome assembly GCA_014825685.1 of Pseudomyrmex cubaensis. Lineage (NCBI taxonomy): Eukaryota > Metazoa > Arthropoda > Insecta > Hymenoptera > Formicidae > Pseudomyrmex > Pseudomyrmex cubaensis. The sequence continues at coordinate 64,912 of QVOA01007241.1, read as the reverse complement.
TTCTGATAAGTTATTTAGAAGTTTTCATGTACTTTCAATGACAAATGGTATATACTGCACTTAATGAAATTTTATACTAATCTATTGATAAACCTGGTACATATTTAAGAATCTACTGAAAAATTGTTGAAGTTTTTTTGAATAAAAAAAAACAAAAAAAAAACAAAAATGGCTAGTGGATTAAAAATTTTCGGCTTGTTAATATACAAAAACCTACTCGTACGCAAGAGACATTGGTGTATGACAATATTTCTACAAGCTTTGATACCTATTGGATTATTTGCGTTATTACAAGCTGTGAGAGATTTTAGTGCTAAAGTACCAGTTTATGTGAATGAAAGTACGTACTACGAACAAAAATCGGAAGAAACTTTAAAAAAGCACCTAAACACTTTAGTTCAAGTTTATTATTTGCCAAAGGACGATTTTACAGACAGCATTATGGAATCTGTCAGAAATTTTTGTACGATTCTTCCTGATAGTGAGTAGTCACTTGAGAAATAACTAAAATTTTGTTCATATATTTTAATTATTATATTTACTAATGTGTTTTTTTTTTGTTGCACAGATATGCAAGGTTTCTCTAATGAGACTGAAATGATAGATTTTTACTTATATTCTCAGGCAAAAGATTCATTGTTTACCGCGCTAGCGGTTGTTTTTGAAGAATATGAGAAACCCTCCATAAAATACAAAATTAGACATTCCTGGAAAATTTCAAACAGTTTGTTTCAAAGTAAATTAATAGAGGGAGCGTCCGGATGGCCCGAAGTGTATACCTCAACAGTTCCATTTATACCATTACAAATGTGCGTAGATACAGCTCTTATAAATAGTAAAACAGGATCGAATCGTATGCCGAACATAAAGGTAAAAATTGAATAGTTTCACAAATGTGTTAAATCGAACATGTTATCAAGAATATAAGTAGTATGTTAAACTGTTTTAAAACTCATATTTTACACTTATATTTATATATGTGTTTACTATTGTGCCTGATGCATGTTTTTTAGAGATCAATACAACAAATGCCGTATCCACCACATATTCAGATAGATTCCGCTGACGAACTAGTACGTCAAGTAATTTGTTCATTTGCAGTCACAATTTTTATAATACCACTTTGTATAGAGGCGAGCTACGCAACAAAGGAGAAGTTTATCGGTGTAAATGTTAGTGCAACTTTTTAAAAATGATTTTGGAGATTTTATTACACATTTAATCGCTCTTAAAACAATTTATTTATCTGTTTTATCATTTGCAGGTTCTCATGGCGATGAACGGTGTTAAAGTGGTCTACAACTTGTTAAGTTGGTTGGTCACAGGACTTTTGTTCAGCATCATTTACATAATACCGATAATTATATTATTTAAACACACTTTTACTGAAAACGTTGAAGCCTATTTACATTATGGAGATGGATTTATATTCTGGCTATTGTTCACCGCGCACGTCGCTCATCTTATAACGTTTGGCATGCATATTTCCGCGTACTTTTCTAGATGTAAATAATACACTGACAAATGCATCTCTAGATATTGTTTTATATAATACAAAAAATAATGATTTATTACTCTTACAATATCTTGTTGCAGCTCTCTTTGTGACAATTGCTATATGTGTCATATACACGGCATCACATTCTCTTCATCAACATATAGCAAAAGGCGGATCTACTGAAATAATATCATATTTTGGTATACTATTCCCGAACTTTTTACTATTTAGATTTCTTGAAGAAACAAATGCCTATGAAGCCAAGTGTACGTTGTGTAATTCATTTTAATTTTATCTTGATTTTCTATGGCGTCCTGTGTAGATAAATAAAAGTTGTAGAATATATACAAACTATTTAAGAGATCACTTGTCACTAAATGTTCTGTTTTTTGTTTTTTTAGTAATTGGTATTCATTGGAACAATATTTTCGTTCCTGCAAATTCGCAATACAGCCTTGTAGGAAGTTCCGGATTTATATTCTTCTTTTCAGTCTTGGGTGCTGTAATACATTTTACACTTGCGGTATACGTAAACGCTATATTCCCCGGCAAATATGGAGTTGCAAAGAGTCCATTATATTTTTTGAAGGCAAGTTTGAAAGCAATGACGAAACCAGGCATGCCTACAAAATATTGTTTATGTGATTTATTTTACAGTGTTTCAAGAGTAATAAAATATTCCTCGACGAAGATGCTGGTGAGTTTAATTACGATAAAACCAACGAAGACTTCGAGCCGGTACTGGATGGCGCGCTTACACCTGGAATACAAATACGTGATCTTAAGAAATCATACACGACGAGCTGGCTACGAAAATCCGTCAGTTTATATTCAATATAAATACTACAAGTTTTTCTCGTAATGTTAAATTACTATAAAATGTTGCACATTTTAGAAAGTCGATGCGTTAAAAGGAATTTCTGTAGATTTCTACAAAGGACAGATTACTGCTCTGCTCGGACATAACGGAGCGGGCAAAACTACGCTTATGTCTATATTAACAGGTGTTATATCGCGTCGCAAGATCTTATCGTCTGAATAATTTATAATATATTTATTAAAAATTCATGCGCGTACTACTTACTCCTGTGTTTATTTTCAATAGGTGTAATAAGCGAAACGGAAGGCAGAGTATTTATAAACGGGAAAAATATACGAAAACATTTAACTAGCATTCGAAATAACTTAGGATTGTGTCCTCAGGAAAACATGGTTTTTCCAGATTTAAGTGTGTTCGAACAAATAGAATTTTTTGGCTTGGTAAGAATAATAACTTTTGCGCTTATAAAAGCAAAAGAACAATTGTGCGTGATACTTGATTATTATGTTTCAGTTAAAAGCTGAAAATAAAAGTAGGAAGGAAGTTCAGAAAAATGTTCAAGCTTTACTTTGGAAGCTAAAACTTTTCGAAAAGAAAGATGTTCTTCCTAGCAAACTTTCCGGTGGACAGCAAAGAAGACTGTGTCTTGGGATGGCACTTATTGGCAATGCTAGCGTAAATTTCGACAGAAATATAACATTTTTTATCAAATAACGAAATAATTTTCTAACATAAATTTATTTTTAGATTTTAATTTTGGACGAACCAACCTCAGGAATGGACCCCGAAACCAGACGAGATACGTGGGATATTATATTGGTAATTATAATTTTAATAAATTTTTAATTTACTTCTCACGTACTATGTAATAGTTTATTTGATGTTTTTGATGTTTTTTAACAGAAACTTAGGGGTGAAAAAACAATATTAATTAGCACACATAACATGGAAGAAGCTGATATATTAGGTGATAGAATTGCAATAGTACATGGAGGTCGTCTTAAATGTTACGGCACTTCAATGTTTTTGAAAAAACAACACGGTAAGATACATTATTTTGTTTATTTCGTAAATATCGAAATATATATAAGTCGAATCGACTTTCGTTCTACAAGTTACAACTCTCTGTTCTGTGTCAGGCCACGGACACATAGAAGTTACATTATCGACCAAGTCCTGGTGCGTTCCTGAGAAAGTAATAAGTCAATTTGACTCAAGAACACAACAGCTCAGCGTTGACAGTGAAAAGATCGTTTTGAACGTACCTCATACTGATTCTTTGCCGCAATCATTAGATAAAGTAGAAAGTAAAAAGAAGAACTTGGGAATTACTGGTATAAGCGTGTCGTTAATCACCTTGGAACAAGTATTTTTAAAGTACGTTGTTTTGAAAGATATTTTACGTCGTCATTTTGTCATTTTTGTCATTTTGTCATTTTGCGATTTATTGCAGAGTCGTGAAGAATGAAGACAACGGAAAGCACCTGAATGAATTATTTACAGCGCCAGTAGAGAAAGTTCAAGACACAAAATTATTCATGCAGTCAATATTTGCATTATTCGCCAAGAAATTTACATACACGAGAAAGAATCTAACTATTTTATTACTTATTGTAAATATTTTTGTCTTACAGAAATTTTATAGAAAAAACCAAATATTGAATAAAAACCAATAATTTGTATTACTCACACACGATGTAATGTATGTTTCTTTCAGAATATTCTTCCTATTTTGTCAGTGCTCTTAATGGCTCTAAGTAATCAAATACCAAGTGATTCTACAGAAATTATGCCGTTGAAACTTGACATGTACAGATATCCGAAAACTTTTTATTCTTCAGACATAAATACCAAAACTAAAACGCTTGGACAAAAATATGAAGACGCTGTTAAAAGTTTTAGCGAATCTGTAATGCAAACAGATAATGTTACGGATGGTAAGTATATTTTGATTTTGTGTCGAATTAAAAAAAAAAAGTTATCTAAATGAGTGTTTTTTATTTTTCGTTCTTTTTTTCAGCTCTTCTGAATTCTTCTATAGCAAATATCGCGGAATATCGCAACAATTTTATCGTATCTGCTGAATTTAATTACATTGATGATAACACAATAAACGCCAATGGATTTTATTCCGGTATAGCAATTCACAGCATACCGTTAACGACGAACCTTTTAAGTAATTCGTTTATCAAGGCGTATGGCGGCGATGAGTACTCGATTAGTGTATCCAGACAGCAATTGCCAAACACACTTTCCTCAAGCAAACTACTATCACCGGAAGCAGATTCGATCTCGCGTGTCTTGATATTTTGCTCGTTTTTCTTTCCTACTGTCGCAATTTTTGTGCTACATCCTTTGCAAGAAACCATGACAAAAGTCAAGCAACTTCAACGTATGACCGGTGTTACATCGGTGTCGTACTGGAGCACGATGTTCGCTTTCGATTTTTTAATATATACAATATGCGTACTGCTAATCACTTTCGCTCTCTATATCATGGATATTATTCTTGATATTCGTTTATATTATGAAGTAGAAATATGTAAGTTCTTATATCAGATCTCATTGTTAAAGACTGGTAAATATATGTATATACTTATTTTTTTTATCTCTTTACACTTTATTTTTATTCTACAGTGTGTACAATATTAATCTTGGAATTGTTTGGCATTAATGTTCTACTTGTTGTATACCTGTTCAGCTTTCTGAATAAATCGAGGAGTACAATAATAATTATATTGGGACTCGTGCCTACTGGTCTCGGTAAGTTTGTTGTAACATATTTATCAAAAATATTGATCAATTTTTTCATATATGTATATTTATGTATAATTATGTATTAAACAAAGTGCGCAAAGAGTTCAATGACTGAAAAAAAGTTTTACTTCAGCTCTAATACAGTATCTTCTACACGAAGTGATATACAACTTTGATGAGCTAAAGATGCTACACGCTGTGCAGAAGAGATTTTTCCGCCTAATTCCTCATATAAGCTTGTTTCACGGTCAATATGCTTTTTTCAAGATAGCAGTACAGAACGCGAGATGTCGACGTCTACCGAACATTCTTCAGAAAGTGACCTGTCTTGCTCGTGATATTTGTTGCGGTAAGATTGTCTCATTTTGCATAAAATACCAATTCGCTTTTACTTGTTATTAGATTTAAAAAAAAATATTTTATCTATTGTTTTTCAGGTTTGGATTGTGCGGATGGAGTTTGTAAAAAGCCAATACCTTATTTCAAAGACTTTGAAGATGATATGAATTTTGAAGAGAATATACTGTATCTATCTATTACGCCAATTTTGTATTTCGCTATATTGATCATGATAGAGGAAAAACTCTTTTTGAAATTATTTAAAAGGATAACCGATAAAGGATTGAAAAAAATGCAAGAGGTGATGGACGAGCAAGTAAAGAAAGAAAAGCTTGATGTAGCGCTTGAAATCAACACAATCAATAGTCAAGGTAAAAATACTTGTGAGGAGATTTATGAATACTGTTTTGACAAAAATTGAAACACAAGTAAAACTTTAGATGTAGATGTGAACATCGAGAAAGAGGAAGTCAAAGAAGATGTTGAAGATACAGTCTCAAATTCGGAACTACTGCAAAGTCCGATAAACAACGATAAAAGTCTCTTTTTGGTGTACGAGTTGAGTAAGTATTACGGGAAACTAATGGCAGTAAAAGAGATCAGCTTTCGAGTGAAACCGCGGGAATGTTTTGGATTGCTTGGCGTAAATGGCGCCGGGAAAAGCACCACGTTTAGAATGTTAACTGGAGAAGAGATGTCCGACAGCGGTATAATGTACTTAGGAAAAGCAGAAATTCATTCAGATAAGAAAAAAGTAAAGATAATCTACGTACAATTTATTATTTACGTATATATAATATAATTGTCTATGATATTAAACAATTCTGATTATAGTACCTTTCTGAAATGGGATACTGTCCGCAAACCGATGCCTTAATATCATCTTTGAACACGTTCGATCATTTACGTCTGTTCGCTCGTCTTCGTGGTATACCAAATTCAAACGTAGAATTGGAAGTTAATAAATGGATCAATAGACTGAGTAAGTGACACGATAAAACAATTTAGAAAACAAAAACTGTTTTATGTAGATTCTATACTATAACAAACGACAATATATATATATTCTTTCAGATTTAACTGCCTGTATGTCACAGCCAAGCGGTACTTATAGCGGTGGTAATAAAAGACGTTTAAACATAGCGATGGCACTGATCGGTAATCCCACTCTCGTTCTTCTGGACGAACCTACAACTGGCGTCGATCCTGCGGCTCGAAGATCACTATGGAACACCTTGCAGTCGTGTCAGGCAGCGGGACAATCTATTATACTTACATCTCACAGGTCTGTCTGTTGAAATTACTTACATAATTAGTAAAATCTCTGAAATATTAAACATTTGTATTAAATTGGACTTAACTTTTTATTTTACCGAATTACATTTTAAATCTAAATTTTTCAACAGCATGGAAGAGTGCGAGGCGCTTTGCAATCGACTAGTCATTATGGTGAAGGGTGAATTAGTCTGTATCGGCGCAAGTCAGGAGTTGAAGCAACGATTTGGAGCAGGTTACGATATCGATGTGAAATTGAATCCAGGTCGATCGGATGAGGATGTCGGCAATATTAAAACCGTTATTGAAAATGCTCTAACATGCGAAATCAGAGACGAGAACTTGGTAATACAATTGTGCTCTGTTCTCCAGACGATCTATAACAAGAGTTTATTAATTGCTTCAGTTTCATCCCTATTTTGTTGCTAATTAATTTGTATTAATTTCTTGTTTTCTAGGGTTATCTCGCTTATCATGTAACTGACTGCACTACAACGTGGGAGAAGATGTACAATACAATGAAAGACTTAAAACGAAGATATTCCTGTATCGAGGATTACGCTGTTTTGTCGTCGACTTTGGAACAATTGTTTATTCAGTTTGCGAGAGGAGCCGAGATGGAACCCAAAGAGTCTTCGAGTAATACTAGTCATCAAGAAGTCTAAATTGAATACGATTTAGTTCGGAAACTCTGCTTAAATAAATAAGAACCAATGAAGAACATCGAATTAATGGGATAATTTATATCCTGAGATAATTATTATGCAACCATTATGAGATAACTGTTATACACGTATTTAATTTTAAGCATTTTTCAATTTTAACAAATCTAATAATATTTTTTTAAATAATATATAATATACCATAATATATATTTTTAATATATATAATGTAATGCTGATATATACTAATATATATAGTTTGTGTGTTATAATATTTTATTTTTAAATATGTTGAGATAATATGAAATATTTCATCAAAATATAAACGTGGCATATAAAAATATTATGTAGACGTTTTAATACTTAGATTAATTCCTTTATGCGTAATATGCACACATGTGTAAATCTGAAAACTTACAACACAGAAAATATATGTTATTTATAAAAATAATACATGTATTAACGTACCATTTATTTATTCAAAGAGTATATAACATAAATTGATTATATAATTATATATATAATTATAATCTCTATTTTTTTTTAATATAAAAGCGCATTACAAGAATAATGTGCGATATTCATATGTCGCACAGTTTTATCTATCTCAATTCACACAGTCGTACTGTTTGATATAAATCGAGTTGAAAAAAATAGTGCGTCTTCGAAGTTGAACACCTTGGTACCTGACATACAAAAGCGACTTAAAGAGAAAAAAGGATAGAAAATAGACACTCCATAAATAAGATATTTGTGTATATATATATGTATATGTATAAATAAAAAAATGTGAATGATATCGTTATGTACACAAGTCGGAGAGACACGAAGATATGATATGCATGTCCTGCGCATATATAGTGTGTACCGATGACTCGCTGGCAAATTCGCTATCTAATATCGGTATCCACCGCCTGAACTTGTCTGGTACGAATTCGGTCCCTGATATGAGCCGCCTCCGTGGCCACCGCCTCCGTGGCCACCGCCTCCTGTGACAATAAAATGAGAAAATTTGTCAACACAATTATTTACATGCGATTGTGCTCAAGAGCTTTTTATAATTCCACCTCCGCTTGGGTATCCGCCGTCTCCTCCCGAATAGCCACCGTCCCCTCCCGAGTAGCTGCCGTCTTGATTCTCGCCCCTGGCTTCGGCGGCGAGCGCCAGTTCAACGCCCCGCTGAATTTCCGGCGGAATCGGAGGCGGTGTCGGCAGATGAGCGCCCTGTGGATGGAAGCCTTGCTCGTCGGCCGTGTAAGTGATCGAGTATTGCGCACCGTCAGGTCCGGTGTAGGAGAAGGATCCACTCACGGACTCGGAATCTCCTGCAAACATCGACACACACGAGGTTTTGACGCAACGATCTCTCGGTATCGAGCGCGTTGCGACACAACACTTCCACGATTTTTTCGTCTAGAAGCGAAACCGTTTGGCAATCGGTTATTAAGAGCTAGTATAATTTGAGACCAAAACGCGATCGCTTCTAGCAATCAGAGAATAAGCAATTTCATATTCTTTTTTACCTTGCTGATGACCCGTTTCTTGTACGGTAATGCCATTTCCGGTTTCGTAACTGAATTGATAGTTTCCGTCGCCGGCGTTCTCGTTATTGAAAGAAATGATGGGTATATCCTGGCCAGGTCCTCGCGGTCCACCACCACCAGGTCCACCTGAGACATACAAAATAATATTTGTAACAAAATTTTCATCCAAAGATTCAGTTCAAAAATTCAGTTATGTGAAAACCAGAACAAAAAAGAAGAAAATTTTCGAAGTACAATAAATTAATCAAGTTAGTTATTATTTTTAATTTAAATTCAAAATAGATAAAATAATCGTGATCGTATTTATCGTTTTACTTACCACCAGAATAAGCGCCGCCACCCCCAGGACCAAATCCGCCGTGACCACCGGGTCCACCGGGTCCACCAGGTCCACCAGGTCCACTAGGTGGACCGTATAATCCTCCAGATCCACTAGGTCCGCCAAATCCTCCAGATCCACTGGGTCCACCAAATCCTCCAGGTCCACTGGGTCCACCAAATCCTCCAGGTCCACTGGGTCCACCAAAACCTCCGTGTCCACCGGGTCCACCAAAACCTCCGTGTCCACCGGGTCCACTAGGTCCACCAAATCCTCCGTGTCCGCCAGGTCCACCGGGACCGCCAGGTCCACCGGGACCGCCTGGTCCACCGGGACCGCCTGGTCCAAGCGGACCACTGAGTTTAAAAGGGCCACCGCTTCCACGTCCCGGGGGTTGAATAAATCCTGCTCCACCCGCGCTTCCAGCGCTGCCAGGTGGGAGGTAAGTGTTGTCCAGCCGTGCAGCGTTGCACGTGCAGACGACGGCCAGCAGAACAATAGCGAGCTGCTGAAACAGATCGATGTTACATTAAGCGATTTGGAAGAATATGAACCGCTCAAAGTAACGAACTAAAGAGCTTCCGCGGATCGAGTTATCGTTCCTTATCAATACATCTTATTTCTTCTCCACATGCAAAACGAAAGTCGCACAGTTTCAAAAACCGTTCGAGACGAGATTTACTCGTCTGTATTCAAGATCAACGCGAAAAACCGATCCGCGCGCAACCGGAAACGTCGTAATACCGGTCTCATCTCGCCCCGTCGATCAAATCTCAGCGATGTTACTGCGTCGCACTGCCAGTGGCACCCGAATCTCGTGTGTGTATCTCCAAACCGACGACGATAATTGGTCTGCGCGGATCCAGGTCGGATCTGACATGCTTATATACCGATCCCGCGCGAGGATCGTCTTCCTCCCACCCGCCAATGAGAAACTGCGCGAGGCGCGCGGATGGCATCGCCGCCGGAGATCACCCGGTGATGCGTTTCTCGTAGATTCAACAGCGATCCTCGGCGCTGCGAAAGACGCCGGCGGAGAGAAAAAAAAAGAGAAGAAGATAGATCCCGGAGATGCCGGATAAAGAAGCGCGCGGTGAGAAAGGGAGCGGAGGTGGCCAGAGAGGAAGCCTGATTCGTTCTATGATGAACATCGTCGAGCCTCGACTTAGGATTGAAGGGTGGTTGCGTAACATCCCCAGGTGATACAGATCGGCGGGCATCGTTGAACGAACCTGAAGGTCGATCAATGGGGTCATCATGAAAGTAAGGCGAGATAGGTCGAGGCAATAAGCTGCAAAAGTGAGATGAGACAAGTGGTACAATATAGTTATCGACCACTTAAAAAATTCGCATTTCATTCCCATTGCGAAACGCCGAATAAATACACGTCTCGTAAACGATCCGATCAATTCAATATTTTAAAGCTTCGTAAAGTGTGCTAAATCACTCAAAGGATTTCGCGTTCTGACTTAGATCTGTGATTTCATTGTTGCGTTTTTATCGTCGTACGAAAGAAAAACGCAGCATTGAAATCCCAGGCCGAGATGTGAGTTAGGTACGCGAGAGATTTGCTCGATCCATTCTCAGCTCGCAGGCTGCGATCGGGACAAAGAGGGAAGCGGCGAGAAAACGCAGAAAAGCGGCCGATGACGCGGATGGCATGCACCCGACGCGCGCGCGTTCTCCCTTGTAATTATATCGGCTCTTTCGACGCGAGGAATTACACCCGTCCCGCCGCCGGGGTCGTCGTCATCACCATCGCCGTCGTTTCGCGACGCCGCGGCTTTATGGAGAGCAACGCGCGCGCGCTCCGCAATCGCGCGGCCACGTTGTGCAATCCGGTGCGTTGAGCATCTCCGGAGCGCATCGGTACGTGCGTGCATGCCGACGAGCGCGTGTGCGTTGCACGTGTATACGCTAGGTCGGGAACTAGGTGCCTGAGCACCCGGGACTAATTCTTCCTTCGCGCGCGCGCACACGGTACCGAACGAGATGACGTAAATTTTGCCACCTTCGCTTGTTACGGGCGAGAGTGTTATTAATGAGAGCTATTATCCCGTCAGGAGTTTGCGCGCGTTTTTACTCTGGACCACCTGGATATTCGGCTAATTATACGATCGAGATGAAGTATATCGCAGATCCGGTTGTGTCAGAGATTCAACGATTACGCAAGATAAAGAGCGTTATAGAACTTAATCCGCAGAATCATCCGTTCGATGCGCACCTATCCGCCAGTATTACGCATTCGCGCGATTAAACTAAATTTCGACGTGCGGTTCAGTGTCACTTGCAATTCTCGTAAAAAGTCCCATTCGCGCGCGCGCGGGCTAAAATCGTTCGAAGGTATACTGACGATCGACACGCTGACGACGTAACACGCTGGTTAACAATCCACTTTAGGTCACCGGGGTTCACGTGTTTCGCCGTATAAACGAAACGACGATCGCTTCCCAATAAACATCACGTTCACCTCGCGATGGAGAGAAAGATGTACGTGACGTCTCTGCGTGCGTCTCGGGAGATTCTCATTATAGAACGACTGAACTTCGTTTCGGATCCATATTTAGAGATCGCGCTCGACGTTTTGACATTACGCGAGGCATTCTCGACGCACGAGGGAAATATTCGGAAAACAGATGAAAGAAAGATAATAAGCGCTACGGTATATTTCGCGCGAAGCGCACGATCTTTGTAGTTAAATATTGAACTTTCTGCGAGTCACGTGTAATTATTTAATTTTAAATTTTGAACAGATGGAACTTTCCGAAACAAAAAGATGCGGTCGGGATAAAAATTTCGAGTGAGCAACGAGCTTGATATACAAATAAGACTACGACGTATCGAGACGTCGCGTCACCGCTCTCGAAGAACGATCGAAGATATTCTTTGAAGAAACCCAGCCCTTTTAGCACGTTATCTGTGCATTAATCTATTTTGCTGCTCGTGTTATATGCCAGAGGTGAGGTTCATCCGCGCGAAAACTAGTTCGCTACCCCTGCGAATCTCGAAACGTATCGAATTCCGTATCCGTGCGCATCCATGCGGCACCGAAAAAATAATTGGAAGGAAGGAAGAAAGGAAGTAAGCCTGTTCGTCTCTCGCGACCAATCGTCTGTCCACGCTCGAATGATTTTCTACTTCGATCCCTCGTCGATTGCGCAAGGATGATCTTTCAATTCCTCTGATTTAGCGATTTTTGTTAGGTACCTGCGAAATAAAACGTAATGAAAAAAATTGGCTCAAAGTTGCGCAATAATGTTTCTCTGTTTGCGCTTAACGAGTTAATATACACTCAATTCGATCGCCGTTACAAATCCATGCAAACTTTAATTCGCAATGACTTGCGGACTCGATCAAGAGTTCCAACACGGCGTATCGCGGAAGTGTATTCTGGAGGTTCGTTATTGAGGAACGATATTTAATAAGGAGATAGCGCAGAAAGCGGGAACGTGGTGCTTCTCTCTCTCTCTTTCTCTTTCTCTCTCTCTCTCCGCTCTCTTTCTTACGACCTCGTGCACGCGATCGCACTATTTCGAAAGAATAGGTGCCTGCGTCGGAGGTCGATGATGAGGAAAAAAATCTGCGGTCTTCTCGGTGGTTCTTCTTACGCGTCGCGGTGTCCTGACGCAACCTCCTCCGCGAGAGACGGAGCAAAAAAAGGAAGAAAGGAAGAAGATCGCGGATCGGTGATTTCTATACGCCTCGCGCACCTGGGGATACACAGAGGCGATCACGACCGTTTATGTTTATTGCAACTCGCGTTCCAGACCGGCGCGCGATGCCGGGGGTGCGCGCGAGCAGAGCGCAGAAGTCCATCATAACTCGCTAATTGCGTTTGCCGAGTAAAAGGATTTCGATTGCACGGGATTGCCGCGTATCTCGCCTTCTGTAACGCGGAATTACGGATGGTTTCTCCATTTAACATGGTGCCTCTATCGATATATTTCTGATTCATCGATATTGACGTGTAAATATTTACACGCACAATTCGTTTGTTAGGTAAGAAACTCGATCTCTCCAAGTTTCCGACGTTGAAATTGGAAATACACGCTTATGTCAATAATTTCGAGATAAATATATTTGGATACGTAATATGAGAATCGATTTCCTCACATGCGCGAAATGCTAAACTTAATTACGTGCCAATTTGTGCTCGATCGTGTTGCGAATAAACGGAAAATACATAAGACATCGTTACGTCATCCTCGCGATATTCCAGCGTGTATACCATTTTCGCGAGTCGCATAATTGGGATGCCTCGTTACTTTCCGTTAAAACTTTCCTTATAGAACTCGCATTCCGTCATTAATGGATATTGTGTCTGCGCGTCTTGTGTTACTTCATTTTCATACTCTCTCGCCTCAGATTGCTACAAAATAGAGAACGGCTTTATTTTATTGCCGGCTAGTATCTTCCCACGATCATCTCTCTCGATATGTACTTTCTACTGTACATGATGGATGTTTCGCGCTGAGAATGATATACAGGACGATTCAGAGCACTCGAGAGAGGAAATATTATTTTACATTGTACAAATATTTCAATATTGTATTTGCTTCGTTTTAATATTTTGATTAATCGGAATAATATTATCTGTAACGAAACGTGCGCAATGATTTTCTGTTCGAGCAGCTCGATATTACAAAGAAGACGCGATCCATCATGCGCAACATGAGCGAGCACTTGCGCGATTGCGTCAATCGCGTGTCGTCCGCGACGTTCGGAATTCGAAAACGTGTCGCGGAATTTCGATCTCGGTGATCGTTATATGTCGCATATCGATCGGAGCAGAAGAGAGAGAGAGAAGAGAAAGAGAAATGATGAGCAGTTGATTTTCTCGGTTGCACCAACGATGCCCTCCTCTAGCGCGCGTTGGCGAACCGAGTGAATGGGTGCTTCGGATCTCTCGGTAGCGCGAGGTGAGCCGAGCAAAAGAAAATATAGTTCAGGCCGCGGCGGTTGCATAATATAACTAAGGCGCGTCGCAACGTCGCTCTCCGTGCTCTCAAATCGCGCGCGGTTTCTTCTTTGGCCCGCCGCTACGTTTACTAGCACTTACCAGGAAGACCGTGCGCGCGCGAACCTCTTCTTCGTCGTTGTCGCTGACCTTTAAGAAGCGTAATGCAAGGGGGTGCAGTAGCTAACTCAAATACGAAGGCGTCGTCGCTGAGGAACAATCCGATTTTGCGTCATAGAGCGGATCCGCTCGCCTTAAGCGTTGCGCGAATACAAAGAGGAAGTTTGCTTCGCGAGAGGATCGTCCGACGAATGAGATGATTGCCGGCCGAGGTCTCGCTGGGGGTGAATCCTTTCGCCGCCGACGACTTTCGTCGCCCCGAAGCGAGAAATCGTTGAAGCCGATGAAGAGCAAACCTCTCCGCGCGCTCGTTTCCCGAGCGGTGACGCAACTCGCACGCGCGTACAACTGATTCCAGAGCGATTAGGATGAGAGTCTTACCTGAAATTGTTCAACATATAAAAACTCTGTATCTCGCTCTCTCTTCGTGCCTCTCTCTTTGTTATTATTCTTGATAATTTAATTTTATTCGAAAGTTGCGTCGTTCAGACCTTGGATTTATTAGAACAATTAGCGCAATTGCAGAGAGTATTCCCGATCAAAACAGCCAGTAAGGAATATAAAAGATTCTTTGTCTTACAAGGCAAGCGACAATTAACAGCTGCTTTTTAAGTACAATAACACAGCAGATTTCTTCGGATAACAGCACATAAAGAAGCAGTCAGTTTAATCGTCATTATACGCATCAACGGAGTAATTATATTGTGTATTGACGTGCGATGCTGTAATCGCACAACAAGGATTAATTAGCTATCTTGCACTTTCGATATCTTCAGCAATGTACGTACGTATGTAGAACTTTCGCCGTAATCATTAGCAAACATTAGCAAATAGTTCGCACGAACTGACTCTATTGATCGTAAACCGGTTCCGATTGTTGATCGCTTCGAAAAAGTGGCATTGAGTAGAAAAATATAAAAGGGAAGAAAGTGGAGTGACATAATTTCATCAGCGCGAATGATCTTATTGATTGCGCGTCTTTTGTAAACGTCAAAATAACATACCAATAACAGACTTACTGCGTTCCAAACTTCATCGTCGATATTGAAAACACACAAAATTTTCAATGCGAAATTATTGTGTAATTCCTCAAGACGTAATCGAAATGTTTCTTCGATCGAAAGATGTTGATCGAAATGTTTTTCTTTGTTGTTGCGACGATCGAAGAACGAAGATCGAAGTTCTTATCGATTGGAATCGATTTCAAAAAATTTACGACCGTAACTCAGTGCCGCCAATGAATTTTGAAGCACCGCTGTAGTTGGCAGCGCCGAGCGTTCCGAGTGCCATCTCTGCGTCGTTTCGCGAACTCGCACCGTCGGCACACTTCCAAACGGTTCAAATGCCATCGCACGTTGCACGCCGACAAGCAAAAACCGTTACTATGAGGCGTTATTGACGGCTCGCTCGTAATCGCACGACACCCAAACAGACGGCTGCAAGGAAATGGCGGAAGACGGAGAAGCCGGGTGTCCAAATAGCGCGCGGTTGTTCCAGATCGCCGTCACCAACAGCCTCAGGAACATCGCGGAATCCGTAAGGTGAAGTGAGCAACTTGTCGGATTAGACACGCGTGCGCGCGAACGTCTTTCGAGATTTTGGCGCGCTTAACCTCTCCTGATACACGCGAGTGTTTTCTCCCGCAAGCTCCCTCGCGCAAGAAATCGAATCAAAGCGCGTCGCAATTCGAGCTTTCGCCTTTTTGTAAAAACCGTTCCGACTCGCAACGTTGTTCAACTTTTTGTTTGTCCTTTTGCACGTTCTTTTTGCGCATTAAGCGTTTTGCGAGTCGGTAGAAACTTTGTTTTCAGTTTGTTTTCAGAATTTTTTTTCAGATCCGGTTGTGGTGGCATCCACTTTGCGATTCTTGTATAGCACGCGACGCGCAATAACAGCTATCAGAAGTGTGTCAAGTACGTCATGCGGTTGAGAATGTCTCAAGAAGCATCCCGTTTGCGCTCCGTAGGATTTTCGATTGTTTTCGATAGGTGTTTTTGCGATTCTCGGACCATGTTTTTCAGTAACTTTGTTAACAGACTTTATTAACGTCTTACAATTTTCTCGTATAATTTGTTATTGCAAACACAACGCGTTTATTACTCTAAATAATTTAACGTGTGAATAAATGTAAAAAATCTGTATAACAAGTACGCGACAATTGGCACAAAATTGAAATGCTCTTATTTTAGACAAATCGGCACGAGAGATCGTTTTGTTCGACGGTGGTCCAGCGAATTCTTTTATGAGCGGAGTCGTTACTTATTGACGCGGAGCAACGGGCACACCGAAAAACAGGACGTGGAAGGAGGGATCGACGTCGTCGATGACCCAAACGCGCCGCGGTTCGGTGTTACTCGATGTCATTGGCCTCCGCGATTCGTATGTAATTCTCTGACTCTTGTGGTCTCGCGTGTCCGTTGTTACGTATCGTATACATACGCCTCGTGTCAAATCGCAATCATCGCGGTCGCCGGTGGTCCACTGTGCCTTTGATCTCCTTTCGACATTGACCGCGCTTCCAGGAAGACCTTCCCCTTGTGAGAATCCACTTGACCTTCGAGGAATTCCACGAAGCGTTCGAGGAAACAAAGGACTCCCACTGAGGCGGGTGCCGGTCATTCGTGTCGTGCACGCGTCACGCGTTCGTGCGTGCTCTACGCGGCACAGTCCGGGAATTGGTCTCCTTTCGGCATTCGAGCGGTCGCCGTCGTTCCACGCACAGTCTGAATAATATAATCTCCTACGCCGATATAAATTTCTAACACATTCTCTGTTCGATTTCGCGCGAGCTTTGTTAACGAAGTGTATCGATAGGATTTGGAGATTTGTTAATTACGTAAGTGAATCGCACAATCAGTCGCAGAACCGCAAGAAGCGTGCTTAGTTAGGTCTGGACTAATGCAAATATGTAGCATTGGTTTCAAATTGCACCAGTCCCGGCCTGATTGAGTATGCAAGAAACAACGTTGCCCAATCCCGTTTGACAATGCGCGATTGTGTATGACAGTCCGAAGATCCAGGTAAGTGGCGTTTTTTTACGCACGTGGAACAATGCGCGAAAGTTACGTCAAAATAAACGTAACGCCCTTCCCGACGTAGTTTTTACGACGTCAGTAGCCGAGTAACAACATCGGATCCTGTGCTCTATTCATCTATTGTATGCTTATTACAATAACGGCGTGATTAGAACTGTCGAACACTGTCCTTTGTGATCGAAGAAACCGCTGTTCTTTTGTCCGCCGTCGGAGACAAAGAAAAATTCGATCACCATACGGAATCCATGAAGCAAGAGCCGTATCTTTTCTTATACATGTATATCACACGTACGCCGCGTACGTATGTCGTTCAGAGGTCGATAAGAGGCACTTTTCTGCGAAACGAGATAAAGCAAATAGTTCGAAGTCGCGTAACATGCAAGCTCGATTGAGTTTCCGGATGACGCCGTGCGTTATTATTAAATAAGTTCGTATCATTACTTGAAACTGTGACGGAGAGCGATAATTGATTTGCAAGTTGATTTAGCGCAACGGGAAGCGCATTCACTATTTTCGTTCGCTTAATAGTACTACGTTTTTGTTTTAGCGAAAATGAATTCCTCGAAATTCTCACGATCCTCAAATCGAATCCTAACACCGCCAAGAAACTGCACAAAGCCATGATGAAGGAATTATATAAGAGCATGAGCAATGACTTGGACGATATACTGAAAGACGACAGTTTGCAAAACGCGTTTGCAAAAATCGAGAAACTTTTGGACGAGAGCATCGTGTCCTCCAACGAAGACGCATGGTCAGTGATGATAAACCGATCGGAAGATCATTTTATAATTGTACGTAACGTTTTCTTATCCGCGAAACACGTCTTCTGATTTGCAGGCGTCCACCGGGAGATGTAGCGGCGCACATGAGGTCCCTGGACGCGCACAAGATCATGGAAACGACCGAGGAGCTGGAGAGACGAGTGGATCAGATAGAGAAAGAGAACAAGATCCTGATGGAAACGATCGCGAAAGGTAGATCGCGAGTGCGCGCCGCGAACGACAATATGAAGAGAATTTCGGACCGCGTGTCGGTCGCGTTGCAAACGTTAGAAAAAACGCGCGAGCAATTAGCGACTTGTCTTAAAGCGATTGACAGCGAATAGAATCTTAGCATTACTTTTTAAAATACTGTACATAATGTATATATGTTACATAACGCATTTGTATATTGACAAACGATAAATTAACGAGAAGTATATCTAACTGTTAAATAGCATGTTATATCAGATTTATATAAATATTAAATTTATGATATATTTTTATACAAGTTGCCATTGATCACAAATTGTATCTAAATATCGTTGTGCCTATTGCGACGTTCGAGAACAGCGTCTATACGTTGTTTTATATCTTCCGGAATAGGCACTAGATTTTCTGACTTTTTTTCCAATTCCTCGAACAGATTTATATTTTTTTCCTGTGTAAGAAGAGAGAGACAGGTTTTAAAAATATATATATATGTCCTAAATGTATTTTTGTACTTTTGTGTATAATAATTCATAGGTACGCGATCAACGTAAAAACTATTTACTTCTTGTTCCGTGATCATGGCCCTCACGCGAGCGAGCTTCTTGTCGTTTTCGTCGGCGTGTTTTTTCAATTGCTTCATCTCCTCCATCAATGTCTTTCTTTGCGTCGCCAGCTCGTTCGTCTTGGCGCGAATCGTTTCGTCCAAATCCTCGCAATCCGATTTCTTTACGCACGTTTCGTAGTTCAGGTGCAAATCTTTCAGACGCTCGTGAAGAATTTGCTCTTCCATTTGTGTGTTATTTAACACGAACAGCGTTTTGTGCTGCATTCGCTTCACGCCGTCTATTTCCATCTGCACGCTTTCGTACTTGTCGCGACAGCTTTGCAGTTTCGATTTGTAATAATTGATCTTGCTCTCCATTTGATGGAGTTCGTTCTCAAAATCGATACTCGTCATACTAAATTCGTTGGAGTCTACGTATCATAGTTTTTTTATGTTCAATTTTTATCGTTTCTTTAATACGTTAATTTAAAACATTCTGTACATGACAATTGTGAGAATTACCTCCGGCATATTGACTTATTCCTGTAAAATCTGTACTTAATTGATCGTTATCCATATTAACAATGCGGACTATTTTTTCCCGGCTCAAAAGATTAAAACTGATTGACAATATGGTGGCAGGACAATAAAGTTAATTTTCGCGCATTGCGAAAAAAATACACCGTGCACTAACGCCCTCTTGGCAAATATTGAAGCGGTTGAAGCGCAAAGCACTGTGCTGATGGTATATTTAGATGGTAACAACGGAACGCGTTTGAAAAAGATCGCGGTTTGTAATTTTTTGTTTTTCAACGTTGGTACAATTATTAAGACATTGACCTCAAATTATAAAACAATTGTAATTGATTTGTTTCCTGGAACAAAATTCTTATTTTTTTTTGTTATATATTTTGTCATATTGTTTCTTCGAAGGCTGGCTTATCGTCTCAATCATTTTGATACTTCGAGAATCGCAACGTCGCGCTTCGATAGTGCGTTCAGTCACCAACTCACTGTTGCGGACCGCGGATCAAATTCGAGGTGCGCTTTGCTTTTTGCGATTGTGTTTTCGTTTAACAGTGAATCTCGCGCGCGAAAACTGTTCGCGAATTGATCGGATTGTGTCAAATATTCGTTTGATACGTAAAATATCACGTCGTGGTTACTTGTGACACTTGGTGCTGGCGATCTACAACTTCGGAAATCCACTGACGACGACGCGACGTCCATGTTTGATGTGATCTCAAAATTTGGAGAAATATGGCAACAGGTAAGCAAATTTATATCGTATGATGATTAATTTCGCGTCAATCATACATTTTCGACATAATTGCATTGAGATATAGTTGTCTCTCTTTTTCTCTTACGATTTCTGCGTCAATCAGCGTCATTACAAGTTACATTTTCTGTATCTAATAGTTGTACTTTTTCTCTAAAAACAAGGAATAATTATTTTGTGACATTTCTACGAGAAATGCAACCGAAACGAGCGAAAAAGAATCGTTACAAGTAGCAAAAAATTGTTGACATCTCGATTCGAACGAGTCGCCCAAGATGGCGGCGTCGCGCGAAACGTCTTCCCGCGTAAATCGGCGCAGTCGCACGAGCGGCGACGTTCCGCCAATCAGCTCGGCCAACATGGCGTCGCCCGTATCTCGCTCGAGTCACCGCAAGATGACAGCAGCTTGCGATCACTGATTACAACGCACCCGCGGTTCGCCATTGCGACCAATTGCGACGTGATTGCCGAAGTTTCGTGTTTGTGCGTCGGAATTCGTCCGGGTTACATTGGATTTGTTCTACGGCGGACTGCGAACAGAAGTGGGAACGACACGTACGCAGCAAGTAAGTTGAAAATCGTGCTCTTGTCGCTCGAAAACGCGCGCCGATCGGCGACCGACGGACGCGGAGAGTCGCGCGCGGAACGTGATACGTCACGCGTCGTGAGGACGCGTCGCTTCCGACCGGTGGGACACGCTCGTTTCCTTTTTTTTAACCGTCCTTCCGGAGGGGTTAATTTCGGTCGAATCATTGACACGTCGTGGGACACGTCGCACACATCCTCGCCGTGTCTCTTCGCGTTCGATCGCGATCGTCGTTACTCCCGAGCATGACATTCCGATTTTTCCTATTTTAATGATTTGTTTCTTTTTTTTTTTCACGCGGAATATCCCGCGTAATGACGCGATATACGCCGTTCGTGTACGCGTTGGGTTTTAGAGGTTATACACGAGTATACTCCAGCGACACGCGATACGACCCCGCGTGAGCGCTTTGTACATGCGACGGCAGAAGCTTCGAGTCGATATCTTCGTAGCGTTGTAAATAATTTTTTTACGGTTTTATTTATCGCTTTGTCACTCGGTACACTTGACTAAACCGCCGGTGTAGCAACTGTTAACGCTGATTCTGACCAAAACAATCAAAACAACTGGTTCATAATTGCCGATAAAGATCACACAAATTTGTAATGTATAGTTTTCTTTTTAATTTTATATTGAATTAGGAAAAGTGTTTTTCTCACTTGCGACGTGTATTTTCATAAACCGGTTATTTTGATTGCTCTCTGGCACAAATAGATACTATGTTTTTTTCATCTGGAAAGTTGTGGTGTTGATAAAATAACATCATATAATACACGTACACGCAAGATTATTCTGATAATACTTCTCGATATTTGACGTGAATATATGTGTATAAAAAGAAACTATTTTCAAACACTCCATTTTTACGAGACCGTTATAAACTCTTATATTTTTATTTTTTCATCAATATTCGAAGAATATTGTTTATCAATTTAAAACCGTACTGTTGTTTTTCGACCATAGAAAAGTCTCGTATCAGAGCGAGCATTATCTCGCGCGATAAGCAGTAGGATGACGAGCGCGTTGTTACGCGCGACTAAAACATTTGTTCGAAGAATATCGAACGTTTCTAGAATTTTGTATCGGGACACACTAAGGTTCTTTATGTGTAGATTCAATAATTCTTGAAATTATTTTTTCTCAGCTGAGTTTTAGCAAATAACGCGACGTGTTGCGTCACGCGACGCGGATATTTCTGACGAAATATGTTGTTTATCGTCACACGTTGACTTTGTCAGGTTTTTTTTACATTATCGTTTTTTTCGTTTGCTAACGAGAACGGTATCTCGTTTATTTCAAGAACCGTGACAAATTATCCTGCAGTAACACCGCGAATACAGAGCTTTTCGTTCTTTGCGAAGATTGTCTCGCACAAGAGGAGAAATATGAAGCTTTTTTTTTTTTTTTTTCTGGCACACTCGAGCGGGAAACGTGTTGTTCCGCCAATAAATCTGTATCGAATGTATTTTTATGAGCGCGATGTCCGCAATCGGACTACAGTTGAACAACATCTCGATTTTCAAATAAAAGTGTTCTGAATTTTAAAGAAAATACGATACGCGTCGATGTTATGTCAAAAGTTGTCTAAACAAAAAGATACTCGGGATCGTAAAAAAATACAACGTTGTATATGTCTTAAAATTACATATAGATTTTTGAAATTAAAAACAATTTATATTTATATATAAAAATTAAATTCTAATATTATCGCATTTTTCTTCAACTATAATTAAACTGTATGTAAAATTGGTGTGTTCTACTGAAGTAATAATTATTGCGATACTATTCGTATCTGTTGTATAAATATGTACGTTGCGATATCGCAGAATACGCGCGGTCGGCTAAAAATTCTCCGAGTAACAATTCTATTAATAGTTGAGTCTGGAAGAAATTTTTATTTCTTTTGCGAACAGTCGTTCGGGAAGCGGCATACTTCTTTTTTTTCCAGTGATACAACTCGAGCTTTTTTTCTTCATTAATATCTCGCGATATCGAAAGCGACTCGATAATTGTACGTAGGTACAATACCTGCTACACATTACGCCGAACGGAGCGTAAATGTGAACGAGCTTCTGGACTCGTACAAAATCGGAATTTGCTTGGCCTCGTTTTGAACCATAAGCTGTTACGCGAAAACTTTCAACGATCGATTTTCTCGTCGTTCGTTTCGCTTGAAGGTGCTAAGTAATTTAAAATATATTAAATTGTTTTCTCAGCAAATAATTTTCAATTAATTCGCCTTTGTTATACGATTCGTTTGTTTGAACTGGCGGTAAACCAACAGATTCGAAACATATGTGTGCATACTGACTTCTCAATAACTCTCGATCCTTTTTGACGATCGCGCGCGTAAATGAGAATTTGGAAGGGATTACGGATTCGTCGCGGGGTGGAAACGTGAGCCCTTTATTCGTCGTTGGCGGTGGATACAAGGGGGCAGTTTGGGCTAGGTCAAGCCGGGGTTAGTTCGTCCCCGAGTGGCAATCGTGGGGTACGAGAACGGGAGAGGAGAGGGATTAGCTCGGCTGTTTCATCCAATTTCTCGGAGGTGGGAAGGAAGGAAGGACGGACGATCGGGGGTGGATTTCTACCGACCCTCCTCTGCCGCCGCCGCCGCCGCCGCCGCCGCCGCAGCAGCACGGCACAATGGCACAACAAAGCGTTACCAGGGTAACTGGCCGACGGAGCGGTTGCCATCACAAAACTTTCCAACTTGTGATTGCAAACATTAACGTCGCCCGCGTCGGCACACGCGGATTCACACGCACGACAACACGCCGTTCTCACACGCTCGCTTGGCACGCGAGCGCGCGTGCCTGGGACACGCACTTTGTTGTTTCCACTAAATGCCGGGTGGAAAACAACGGCGGCGGCGGCGGCGGCGGCGGCGGCGACGCGGCGAGACCTGCAAAACGGGGGGAGGAGGGGACGGACAACGTGACGAAGGGCGCTTCTTTGTGAATCGTTACGGTTCAAGGTGTATTTTTTTATTACCGCTTTGTAGGCTAAAATTTTTTTTTTTTCCCTCGTCCAGAGAGGAAGCGTCAGCCCTTTGTGATAGCAGGTGCGCTGACAACGTTAACGTCCCGGCAACTCGGGATGTTAAGTCAGAAACTTTCACAAATGCAAGAATTTTATAAGCACGACTTTGTACGTTCATTGAGTTTCGAAAATAACTGCGCGGATTTTAAATAATTAATCACTTTTCGTCGACCCTGTAACGTGAAACGGAGAAACAATCAGGCGTTGAATCAACGCAATCAGAGACCAATTGTTGCTAAACACAACTTTGCTAATTCTGGGTCTTGAGAAAACACACGTTGTACGAGTTACGGTTAGCCTTGATTATTTCTCTTCCCGCGCGAGTTAGTCTCAAGATTTATGCAAAAGGGATCGACCGCCGCCGCCGCCGCTGGTCAACCTTGATTACACTTTTATCACTTGAAAGCAGGTCCGCCACTTTCAGCGCGTAGCGCTCGCCGTAACACTGACACCGCGCACGTATAATAACACGTGGACAGGGGCAGATTGACCCAGTTGCTCGCGTAATTTTACAATCTAGCTTAGCGAGTTCGCGTTTTTACGCTAAACAGGTCGCGCGACGTCATTCGCGGCCGACGTTGATCTTTTCCCACGCACAATGTAATCAATACGACAATGGAAAAGAAGAGGGAATGAAAAATGGACAGAACCACAGGTGAATTCGTATTTGCAATCGCAATTTGCAATGGCTCGCGGCTCGGGGTTGGTCAAAAATCCTTAGGTGTAAATCCTTAGGTCGACAAAGTTGCAAATGTAAAATTGAGTTCGGAAAACGGGGTAGAATTATGTCGTAGACTACTACGTAGATTCATTTATTAAATATGGCGCGCGGCGCGTGCACCATAAAATATGCTCGTAACTCCGCGAAGAAAACTCGGATGCTTTAGTCTCTCGCCCCGCGGAGGGTTTAATTTATTTTATTCGCTGCAGAAGACTCGCGACTTTAATAACGGCTGGAAGTTTTGTTATCTCGCGCGCGCGATGAATGACGAAACTCTTAATTAAATATTGGAAAAATATAGAACTTCTCCCGCGCGCGTCGTAGACCCGTCTCACCCGACAAAATGAGATATTTTTGTTTCCGTGACCAACGAACCGTTTCGCCGTGCGATAAATTAATTTGTGTAATTCTTCACTTCCTTCTACGCACAATTAGATCGTTTGAGTTTCCTCTCTTTCGAAATAGAAAAACTTTCACACTCGCTAATTGAGTTTGAGCAGACAAATAATAATAATTTTTTTCGTAAATTGTAATATTTGTTAATAAAGAAATAAAGTTGACCTTACTGATTTTATCGGGACAGTTCCGAGTTTTTATATAAACTTTTCATATCGGTATACGTGCAATAATAAAATACTCGTAATAATTTTTTGCTGTCCTCCACGCTGTATGTTGTTTGCTTTTTTTTTTAAATATTTTTAGTTATCAAAGATTAAGTGTTCCGGAATCGACATTGGAAAATGTGGTTATTTGAATAAAATCCATTTTATTATTTTCAAAGTTTTACTTAAATTTTATATAAAATATTAATAAAATAATAGAGTAAAATAAATATTTGTCACACTAATAGATCATATTCGACAATTGCTCGTCGTATTCAGTTCGTCGATATCCATTTTTATTTATTTATAACTTTTTTTATTTTTGCGAGTTTTGCGGTGACAATTCGCGAGTGCGCTTTTCGCAGGTCGCAGGCAAAACAATACGTGTCATCGATTTACACACTTTTGCGTTCTAGTTAGTAATTTGTTCGAGGAAAACGGGCGGCTAAGTAAAGTGAAACCGCTTCGTGCAAATGACACAGATCGAATATAGACAGTGTGCGGTCAACCTGATAAGGTGTTGCTTCGACAATTGTTTAAATCATTTATCTTGCGCGTCGCTGCTCCGTCTCGTTTCTCTCTAATTTAGTTTTTGGTTTGTTACCTTAGAGTTTTCTTTCTCTCAATCTCTCTATAAATAAGCAAAACCTTTGTAAATCCGCGGAAAGCGCGCAAGAAATTTACTAAGCAATATCTCTTATGTTCGAATGTCCCAGTTACAATCCCATTTGTTGCGCACCAATACCTGTGTATCTAATTACAACGACAGACGGGAATTCATTACTCGTGTAATTGCGCGCAATCGACTCGTGGTTGCACATCTATTCGCCGTGCGCTATTTGTGTTCTGTATTACCTTACTACTATATTAGCTATTCACGCGCGAACCATTGAAAGTCGGAACGGCTCGCGATGATTATACCGAATTGTTCGACGCGTAAAAATTCATTCCGAAGTTGCGCAAAAATTTCACGGGAGCATTTTACCGCCAAGCGGCAACGATCTTTCGCCGGTGTTTTTTCCTTTTTGACGAACAAAGATTCCGCACGTTGAAAAGGCGATTAAAAGGGCACGTTAATCCCCACCGATATCTTCGGTAATTAGTTTCTCGTCGATTCCGTACGGAAGAGAGTGCGGAATATATCTTGTTCGTCGTTTTCGAGGACGATTGCTCAAGAAAATTGCGACACCATCAGCGGCATACCTCATCGCGTCCCTCCGCGGAGTTTCCCTTTTTGAATTTCGTTCCCCTTGCGTCCTCCGTCCGTCACCACCTCCTTCTGCTCCCGCCGACTCGTAGTCCTTGGAGTTTGCGAGAGCACTTTTACGACGAAGGAATGCAGCGGTTTGCCGGCGGTGTTGATCTATCTAGGTCCTTCCCGCGCGCGCGAGGTGCGTAGTTTCTTCTCCCGTCGCCTTCTCTCGACTTTGCACGACGCGAGGTTACACGAGATTAATCCCGTCCCTCGTTAATTTTTGCCATTGCAACGTCGAATGGAATTTTATTGCCGCTGCTTTAATTGCACGTTCTTTACTTTTAATCGCGATGCTTCAGTCACGCTGCGAAATACATCGATAATCGTTAACACGTGGTTACTCTCTTCGAGACTCGAAATTGTTTCTCGTTGAAAAACGAGACAAAGCAGTAGCAACGTTTCACTTTGGAGTGTGTATTACTCATAACGAAATCATCATTGACTATAAACTGCGATCGGTGCGTGTCTCATTAATCATCGCGTAATACGAGCGAAATGAGTCAAGTGTGAATTGAAAAGGCTTAGTTAGTCTGATGCACTCGCGTGGTGCAGGTGTTGTTTTACAAGCGCGCGGGTAGAGCGCGGAGAGGATAATATTGATGGCATGCCGTGTTGCTTTGAAACAAAAAGCGGCGTCATGTAGGGATTAGCCGGGAGAGGATTGAGAGAGAAACAGAGAGAGAGAGAAAGAGAAGCGAATGTGATCTCGCGCCCGGTGTGTCTGTCGGATTAATGCCGCCCGTATGTATGAGAACTATTAAATCTGATCGCCGCCTTGCTGGCGTCCAGACAAAAACCATTTGCATTTCTACGTGTAATAAGAATAATACCTGCAACGTGTTTATAGAAGGTGTGTGCGCACACGAGCGTGAATTAGTATTGATCATTGGTGAACTATTGCCAATCCAGACCTGCTGCATGTTTGCGATTCGCTATCCTCGTTCTTATCGCGGTTTCTTCACTTCTCGTTCTCACAAAAATACCGTGTGATCGTAACGCCTCGTGTAAGAAAAGCTACAAGTTGCAAGAAATTGACGTGCGAGATACGGATGTATCAGGAATTGAATAAAATTGTTAGTTTTTGTGAAAAAAAAAGTATTTGCGAACACGTAACTTTTAAATTATCATCAATCTTGAAATTTTTTGTTGTTAAAAGTTTATTCTTAACATTTATAAGAAACAACTTTCTTCGTTTACTTAAAATTTCACAAATAAAAGATTTAAATAGACTTTACCTTCTATCTTTTTTTCAGAGAAAAAAAGAATACATATAGATTATTGATATTTCATAACTTAAAAAAATTTTAATAGTTTCGTTTAATTCTTGACGCATAATGAAGGATGTTACAAAAAGTTCTTATTACATTTAAGCAGTTAACTATTCAGACAGGTAAAAAAAACCTCAAAGACCGCGGATTGCAAAAACTGAGTATCAACACCTAAGTTCGTTCCCATCTCTCTTGTAAATGAACGTCGAGCGTCGCGCAACTTACGTCGTCGTTTATGTAATGCCGGTACGCGACAGACCACACGATCGAATCACTTGCATGCCAGGTGCCGTGTTGCTCAAGGTATCTTCTGGGAACTGGTTGTCAGGCGAGGCACGCGCAAATCGCGGTTAATGGCTCCGATGATAAAAAAGTCGACGGGTGTCTTTTGAGGTAGCCTTAATTCAAATTGATAGGCCAATTTGCTACGTTAAATGTGACGCTCGTACGTCGCTGAAATAAAATTAATTTATCATAAAGAGAAATATGTGTGTCTCATTAAATATGTATTAAGGGGAATAAAGTAATCTACCATTTTTATCTATTATTAAGTATCAATAAGGATACTACAAATTGATAGCTTTTCGTGTGTGCGGTCGCGTTACAAACTGCGCACCGCTTCTTATCAAATTGCCACGAGAGACTTTGTTGTCCCTAATCGACTTGCTCCAATTAAGAACTTCCGGCATTAGCCGTTCGACCGTGTTTGTCCGAAGTCGATGAATGGAAAAGCCTTAGACTTGAATAATTTGTGCGCGAGGCGTGTTTTCTATGATCGTTATCGCGCTCTGTATAAATGCTTTTACGCGCTATCAGTCGATCGACTTCTTGCCGCTGACTTGAGATCTCGAGACGATAGCGACAATTGAATGAACCTGACGGTGCGGTAGTTTTGTAACAAAAAAGAAATGCAACAAGTAAACGCTTCACTAATTATCATATCAACGAGAGTGAAAAATTACGTTTTGTTTTCTTTTCCTTTTTTGCGCGAACACGTTTTAATTTGTCGTGAAATACACGGCTTGTCGAGGCTCTTCCTCCGCGCCTCGAATTTCAACGGGGGGGCCACGTGGGCGTCGAGTGTGCGTCGTGGGCTCTCTCCGCAAGTGCAATGTGTGTGACCACGATGCAAATGCGATGAAACCTCGGCTCCAACGTGTCATGTTGACCCTGAACTTGGCATTCGGCGACCCCCGATCGGGAAACGCATCTTCCTCTCACTTTCGCGAGTACAAAACTTTTACTTTTGCACACCGGGATTCCCCCGTTTACGTGTGTCCTTAATGCACGCAACGTAGGCCGAAAGAAAGAAAAACAACAGCTGTCGGCCTTTTCGCCGCTTGTCTCTTCAATCCGGATACTTGTCGCGGTAACTTTGTCTCTTAAAAATTTAATAACAAATTCTATTTATCTGTGATAAACATCAACGATTATTTATGGATCGTCGCGGCTGTCTTTAATTTCTTCTCTAAAAAAAACAAACATTAGCGTGAAACTAATAATACGCAATCTAATTTTAATTTCGCCGACTCGATATCAATGGACCGGCGGTTTAATTCATAAGTCGGGACAGCTGCGACAACAAACGGTGCCAGGGAATTTCTTGGAGTGTGACGCGCTCAATTGTTCCGTACGATCTTGGCACACTGACCGTGCAATACCGCAATAGATCTGAATCGAAATCGGGTGTACGCACTCACGACGCTAACAGACCGTTTCCAGAGAATTTTTTGCTATTCGTAAGTAATTAATTAAATGAATTTTGCGCACAAATTTTCTCTCTCGCGTGTCTTTTGCGCGAACGCACGCGCGTCTTAATTTTTTCACGAGCGTCAATTTCATTTCACGTCGCCGATAATCAGCTTGTTCCCAACGTGTTCGCGTGATCGCGTGTCGTTCCGAAGAAGTAATTAAATGGTCAACTCCTGCAGCCATATCTGATGTCCGGGATTTGTCTCTGCTTTTAGATAAGCCCGCCTGGTATTAGAGCGAAGTTGTACACCCTCCCGTTTCGTGTGGTAATATTCCTGAAAAAAAAAAACTCGTCCAAACGACATTCATTAAGCGCTTGCTTTATTTCGAGGCCTATCTCTGGAATGTAAATTATTTCGCCTTGTTTCGAGGGACAGGCGCGCAGATAAGAAGTTATATAAACTCGCTTCTTATATTTTCTGTGACATCCCCTTTGTTAAAACAAACCCGCTAATCGTACGCGATGTTCACGCAAAAAATTTGAAAATAAATTAAAGAGCAAATGAGTGAGAAAAACGCAAAGTTGTATTTATGTTATTTTAGCTCGAGGAAAAAGATTCTTTATATTTACAAAGAACTTGGACTTCGAATGTCAAACATTTAAAAAAGATCTCGTTGTGTGTGTACGTGGAATCTCCGTACACATTGCTCTATTGCTTACGCAAAATCGCGCGAGTGAATAACAGCGCGTATTCCCGAACGAAATGCCAAAGTTATAATAATCGATGGGAATAAGGTTTGCTGATGTACCGCACGCATATATAGAGAAATTATTTGAATCGCCGCTTGCCCTTTCGCCAACTTCGAACGTTTTCAAATATGTTCGCGTCCAAGTACACTCGCATGTTCGTGCATTTCGTAGTTACGAGCGGGTAATCGCGTACACACGCTTCGTGCACCTCGATTCAACAACAAGCGGCGGCAGGCACTTGTGAGAACAAAAGACCGAGCGGTGTAATTGAAGAGAAGACAAGAGAGACGTAGTGCCGATTGACTTTCGATCGCGCAGACAACGACTCGAGAGAGATCGCAAATTAGCGGGCGCAGAGAATCGCGATAAATAAAAATTGTATGTAACGCGAAATCGAGAAACTCTTTATTTGCCGACGTTCCGTAAATTAAATCACGAAGTTTCGAAAGGGGAACAATCAGTTTCCGAATTAAAAATGAATCGAATTACGAAAGAAGCGAATCGAGTGGAATTCTTCTCGGGAAATGGATCCCGCTCGGCGAAGGGTTAAATTCCTCCCTCCCTTTTTTCACAGGTCGATCGCACTTGAATGGTCCGGTAGAGCATCCGAGAAGTATCCTGACTTCGCAATAATTCTTCCCCCTTCCTCTCATTCTCTCTTTCGCCTTTGTGTGCGTGTGTGTGTGTCGCTCATCGTCTCTCCGTCTCTTCCTCTATCGATCTGTCTGCGAGGCTGTGAAAGATGCCTAGGTGTGCATGGATCTTAATCTCACTTTTTTTTTTTTTTTTTTTTTTTTTTTTTTTTTTTTTTTTTTTTTTTTATTTTTACATTTCTTTTTTATCTTAAGTTTTAATTATATTTTGATGCAAATATATTAATGTATAATGCGTGAATCGCTTTGATTATCATTGAGTAACGAAAACGAGACTCTTGTTTGAATATTTAGACCGGATGAGGAGAAAGAGAAATAATGTGTGAGGGTCAAAAGTTTAAATCGCGCGTTGGTTTCCGCATTGCGGTCCGCAGTTTACGCGCGTGATCTCGTCATTCGGTTTGCTCTCTCGTCTCTCTTTCATATTGCGCGTTTACCTCGCTAAGACTCTCGAGGTTCTGACGAATATCTTTCTCTCTTTCTCTCTCTCTCCCCACAGCGACACGGTCGGGAATAGTTCACTCGCGGAAGATAGAGCCTTTCGTGAATTATTAAGAGTGGCGTGTGCGACTCGCTGCAGGCAACGTGGGGAACATCGTCGTCGTCGCGGAGTCGACGTGTCGCCAAGACGAGGAACCGCCTCTCTCTTTCTCTCTCCGTCTACGCCGAGCGAACCGTGCCGGCGTTTAATGTTACATGAAACGATCGGTTCCGGAGAAGCGCGTACGATCTAAAATTCACGCGGTCATTCTCGCGTTGACGCATTTTAAAAAACGGAAGAGGATTAATAAATTTTCTTACAAAAAAATTATTTTTTTCTCTCAGAGCGTCAATAGCGTTCCTTTTACTAGACATTAATATTCCTTTTTTACGACTATTGAAAATAGTTGCTCTATAAAAAGCACTTCCGCTCCGGATGACATCAATGCGCGAACTCCACGTTAAACGCAGCAAGAGAGAGAGAGAGAGAGAGAGAGTCGTTCTGAAACAAATAGAAAAGTAGTTTTTTCTGAAAGACGCGAGTACATGTCATTCGTCTTTTATAGCCGGTCCGAGTCGTACGGTTTCAAGTCATCTCGGCGCGCTCATATCGCGCACGAGTTCTAATTGCGACGTTCATTAACGGAGATCGCAATGATCACACGTCTTCGTTAAATCCTCTCACAGCGTCCGTTACAAGATAGATTATAAACCGATGCTTGTTTAAGAAAGCGTGTAAACATCGGCGCGCTAATAGCAAAACGCTTTATCTCTCGCCATCACGAGATTAAAGAACGCGCGAACAACGATGTGTTAAAACACATACCATGTGTTTTTACGGGAATGGGAGAAGCTTTTATGGACGAGCTTGACGAATTCATTTGTTTGATCTAACGAGCGCGTCACGCAGTCGTTCCATCGCACTTCTTTGTCTCCCACATGATCTCGTCCGGCGCATTAATTGCATTACGCGACCGTCCACGCGAGGTGCATTCGAAACTGTGTGTAGATGTGCACGTGTAGATGTAACCTGCGCGAGTAGTAATTAGAAGTTTTGCTCGTAACTTTCCACCTAGGAAGTATCAGGGAAATAAGAAGCTGAACAAATTAATGTTTCAACGAAATCGACGTTTTTAATGTCTCTTCGTCGATCGATTATCTCTCGTCGATACACGGCTCTAAATTATATCGTAATCCCTCGCGTGTATGTACACACGATACCTAACGTGCGCGTTTTTCCCGTTCGCGCGACAGGCCTGCGGAGATCGGCGCGGTTTAATTTATGATATGCAAGAGCGAAATTACATGATTTGCAACCGTGTCCTTTTTTTTTTTTTTTTTTTTATTTCTTTGTACGCCGACGTCCGGACGCCGACGCTGAGGCTGCTGTGCACCGCGCGCGCAGCAGTGGCGTACTCACGATTACCTGAAAATATCCTCTCATAAATTTTCCAGCGGCCTGAATCCTTATGTTCGCTCGGTGCGTTGTGTGCAGCAGCCGCGTCCTTTGGCAGTAAGTAAATTACTTCGAAGGTGAGCCGCGCGTTCTATACATGGATTGCGATGCCGGATTGCAAATGAATCCTATGCCGCGCATTAAAACGGCGTGACGATGTAAAACGGTGTCGTTTGAATAAACTTCATCGCAGATTATATTAATTTATTCAAAAATATGCCGCAATGTTGTTTGATAAGTGACGCAAACTGTTTTTCTAACAAACAACAACACCCTGACGATTGCCCCCTTCGTTCGGTATAATTTGTTCTATCTGTCTGTATACTTTCACCGCGATTCTCCATTGCTTCATTGCTTTTGCAGAAGGTACGTTTAAAATAATACCGCGATTATATTGGCGGTCTTTAAAACTTGTGCTGCGTAATAACGTTTTGCGACTGTATAAACGTGTAGGTAGGATTTCGTGCTGCGTGACACGGACTTAAAGCCGCGGACATCATGGATGCAAGAGAAAGGAGGAGGAGGAGGAGGAGGCGGCGGCAGCAGCTCGGATAAACTGTCGAGGGGAGGTAAAAGGAGAAGGAATATCAAATATGCTAGGACAGATGCAAAGTCCCACAGTAGTTTGCCATTCTTGCCGGTTTCACTCTTTCCAATACTTGTGTCCCTCTAAACGTTTTCTCCTCTCCCCGGTTTCCTTCTCTTCCTTTCGCAGTTGCGCGACCGTCACCCTCTTTATCCAGCCACCTCTGTCCCCCTCTTGTGTGGCCTCTCTTTCTTATTGTGCGTTTCTCGCGTCTATGTTACCTCCCTCGCGGAGCCCTCTCGATCGGCCGCTGTGTTTTTTTTTCCTTCTCTTTCTCACGTAATTACAGTTTCCACTGTTGCATGCACGTGGATATATATTCGTGTGTGGGGGCGGCTCGGGGGAATATTTTTTTACGACGCTCGCGTCGGCTCTTTCTTTCGTGACATGGAAAAGTTCACGTAACAAACGTGTGTTTTATTATCCGTTTATCCGCCAAAATTACGGTTGAATTCTGCGATATTTAAAATTTCGCGAATAATTAATGATCGAATTTTCAGAACGCCACCTCGCGTATTTGTGAACTTAAAATATCGCAATTTCGCGATAACGAGAATCATGGTTTCTGGCAAACATTCGAAAATTCTCGCGGATCTATTACTGTCCCATCGAGGGTTCGATTTAGTTAGGTACGATTTAGGACTCGAAATCCAACCCGATGACGATGACAGGACGCGGGGACGATGCGATCGCTCGATTCCCCGAGTCTCTCGAATTTATTCTTTGTGGATAATCCGGATTTAAATATTGAACTTCGGTTTCCGTCTTTCTCTTTCTCGCGCGTGTTCATCGACCAGCGTGAACTCGGCGCGCACCTTTCTATATCTCTCTTGCGTTTTCATATTTGCTCTTTATATTCAAATATTTGGAATATTCAGAAGTACGTTTTCTTTGATAAATCTTGTAACGCTTCGAATCAACAGAGAGAAAGAGAGATAAAACGCGCGCTCTATCGCAAGAAACAACCGGTAAATCTAGCTGCAAAATTTATTTAGGGAAGATACTAATTTTTTTCTTATCACAGCTGTGCGTGTAATCTCTTATTTCACACTAGAATTAACGATTAATTATTTTGTAAAGCGTGCATAAATCCTGAAAATTCCTGAAAAAAATTGCGTGATTCTCAGCTGTAATAGGTTTGAGATAATTGCATAATGAAAAACGCACGCCGCATCTTAATATTCTGGAGACTCTGTCGCGCGAGATCGGATAACGAATTTATTTTAACGACACAGAGATGGTGTTCTTTACGCGCACCAAGTTAGATTTACATAACAGATTTTGTTTTCGAGGAAATATCAACGTCTCGTCACACCGATTCGCATGTTACACTCGAGGCAATCCAGCGGAAAAATATAAGGCGGGGAAAGAGAGAGTCCTCCGACGAAGACGCCGGTGTATCTTCCAAACTTTATTATTTCGGTCTATCTTCCAAACTTTATTATTTCGAAGCGATAAGTCATGCATTCGTAACGAAACAATACCCGGCAAACGAGGCGGGAATGTCTTCATTTCTCGCATTTGAGTTGCTTACCGGGTGCGTTCCCGCGGGACTCTCTCTCTCTCTCTCTCTCTCTTTCAGAGAGAGGAACGAACATTTGAAATTCTTTTCCTATCGTCTCGACGTCTTCCGCGCGGATTTAATCGAAATCCACTTAACTTGTCGCGATCCTCGAGATTTGCTGAAAGAAGAAGGCAGAGTAGCGTTGTAATACGAGCGTGTGCCTCTGCAAGTGCACGTGCACGAGGCGCTTTCGATAGACACGGCGAGAGTCGACGTGCGGGGGATGGAATGGCGATTAATTATGCAGAAAAGCTACTGCGATCGATGGAGGAACGTGCAACCTTAAAATATTGATACCACGAACGGTCTCTACTACCATAGCCGCCGCCGCCGCCGCCGCCGCCGCCGCCGCTCTCTGCTATTCTCTACCCTCGATCTAACAACCCGAGCCGCGGCCGCCGCGGGGGCGACGAGGGGGCGGGGAGAAGAGGCTACGCCGCGCTTCGCACAGACTCTCTCGATTGTTCTATACCTGTAATATCGAATCCACCCAAGTGAAAAGTAATATTCGCCTCGGGGACGCTGGTGGGCGGACGGACGAACGGACGTACGTACGTACGGAAACCGCCATTTGCCCGCTTTCCGTATTTTATCCCATGTGCATACCTTATTATTACTGCCGGTAGTGTTGTTTAGTCTCGTGATATCGGGAAACGGCTGTTTTGAATTCCCAACAAACGCTATAGAATCGCCTCGAGTTCCGACGCCCGCGAATATATATATATACTACTTATATATCGACATCACGCGGAATAAATTTCATTCGCACGCACGTCTTGCTCTCTTCCGCTTGTCTATCGCGAACAAATTTATTCCAGATAACCGCGAAAAAAAAGTCGCTCGCAATCGCCGGCTCAGGATTACGCAACACAACCAGCGCGTTGCGGACGATCCTCCACCATTTTTTTCTCTTTATTATAACGTTCCGCGGACAACGTGGAGACGAAGAGGAAGTCCAGCCGCAGCTTTTTTCCGCTCGGTATAATCGCCGCTAATAACAATCGACGACGATTGCGGCTGATAGAAGGCGTAAACAATATCTGTCCTCGCCTTTTTTTCGCGTTTAATCGCCTCCCGAGTCGACAAGTATTTTATGTATCCGTAGAATATATTTCGTTTTTATTCGCGCGCGCGTAAAGAGTTAATAGGAATGTTCCGTTCGGACGAAAGATTTCTGTGGGAGTTTCAAGTTTCGTCAAAGACGCCGACAATTTTCGCACTTTCCTCTTCCGCCCGAAGTCGGTGAAACTCCGCCAGGAGGAAAGCTCGTCGCATTTTCCGCGATACATCGAGCGGAACGCCACGGTTCTCACGGCGGTTATCCAATCAAAGGAAAGGCGACTGCATAACTTTATTCGCTGAAAGGAATGTCTTCTTTATTGCTTATTACTGTTTTTGTCGATACCTTTAATGTCGCAATATATAAAAAAAGACTTGTAGAATATTCGATTTAAATAATTTACAAATATTGAAATAAAAAATATTCATTTTAGTATTCAGATTGAAATCGCTTCAGCAGCGCGACAGAGTTGCGAAACTTAACTTGATCGATGAAACAAGTGTTTCGAAAAAATATTGCCGATAACAGAGTTTTATTGAGAAACTCATCTTCGACGCGCCACGAAATTGCTGACAAAATGTAAACATTTAGAGATTAGAAAATTCGTGGCTCGCAATTCTCGGGTCATGTTTGTGTAACACGATAAAATCGACTCGGCACGATAAACGCTAAATTTGTTGACGAGAAATAGTGTTCGCGGTTCGAGCCGCGACGGGAAACATAAATTCATCACAATGCATATATAGCTTGAATTACACGCACATGTAAAACTAATAATTCGTATTAAATTTCGCTAACTGTTTTTGTTACGTAACAAACGTGTTCCGTTCGTGTCACTCGAAACCGTATCGATTGTCTTCCCGCACTTATTCATGCCGTTATTGAGATGAAAATAAACCGGAGAATTGGCACAATTCAATGGAGAACGCGTGCCAAAAATGTTGGTCGCCGAGAGACGGCGACCCAACGGCAAAATTTTTTTTTTTTTTTTTTTTTTTTTACGACCGATCGCGCGTCGAATACACGCGCCAACGAGATTCACCGAATAAATTACTCGGTCGCGAGCGCAATTACGGTCTACGATTCTCGCGCGCGCTGCATAGTTGCGCAAGCGCACGCGCGCATTCTACGAGACCGTAAACACGTGGAATAACTTGTCTCGAGTATACTTTTGACGTAAACTTGTAATAGAATTATCTTCGCGGCTGTGAAACGTATACACTTGCGTACGCATGTATTAAGATACGGCTCAAGGCTTGAAAGGGGTTAATTACAATGTGAACCGTCTTGCGTACAGTGTCTGTTCGCGCGGCGACAGACAAATCTGTTTACCGGTCGTAAATTCCGCGTCGCAGAGAGTTTTGCATTACACGGAAAAACGTCTCTCTTTCTGTCTTATCTTTCTCTCTCTTTCTCAAAAGTAACTCGCGCGAAGCGGAATTCACGAGAAACGCGAGCGCGCGGTTACCGTCGTCATTTGATCGTGAACGATGGGAACTGTTTTCGCGCACGGAAACGCCCGGTCTCACGACGGTGAAGACCATTGTCCTCGCGTTCGCGCTGGAGCCGGTTTCGAAAGCTAGAAAAAATCGTCGTCGATACGAGGGTGGGGCGAGCGGAGCGGCAAAGGGAGACAGAGAGAAAGAGAGAAAGAAGAAGAACGAGAGAATCAGTACTCGCGAGTTATACTCGCCTTCCTCGTAGCCGGATAAAACAGTCTGAGGAATCTTTCTCACGACCCGGGGGCATCCTGAGACCGCGGTGCCGAAGGACTGTGCGAGTCAAATGAAAGGGAAGGTGTCCTTTTCTTTCGTTCGCGCCGTTCTCGCTTCGGACGCGCTCGTTACGCCTTTATTACGTCGTTGTTTACCCGATTTTCGCCCGACCTTGGTCGACATGGATTTTTCCTTCGGACGATCGCATAACGTATGATCTTCATTAATCCAAAAACATCGGGGGAGTTCTTGGTAACTATCGTGGCGCGTTTTTCTTTTTTTTATCGGAACGAAATCGTCCGGCTTCGTCTTCTTCTTGCGTGCTTCTTCGTCGTGACGCGACGGTCGCGAGATCTTCTTTGCGTGTGCTTTTTCATCATGATGGAGGCGCATCATTGTTTCCTCTTGTGTTTTTACGCCTACGAAGCGAAGCACCTCGACTAACGATAAATTCTCCTTCCGCGCTTCCTGGCTCCTCTTTCTTCGTCTCTTCTTTTCCATCTTTCTCTCTTCGTCGCTCTCTCGCGGGTAGTCCTATCCGCCGCCGCTTCTCGCTCTTTCTCGCCCGAAGTTGCTCGTGATTTCCGTTCGTTCACCCTTTCCGGTCATCACCCTCTCTCCTCTCTCTCGCGCGCGCGGTTCTTCTGCCTCCAACGATCCCGCATTGTCGTCTCCCCGCAGTTCGACTTCCGCGACTTCTTCTCAAGATCGTTTACCGCGCAACACAGCGAATCTCTTAACAAAGACGAGTGTGTAGTCGAGACTTTTTGCCAAAGTTCGGGACACAAGAGAGCGAGCGACACTCAATAACGCGACGCGTAAAATAAAGATTCACTTTTTTTTTTTTTTTTAATTCTCGCGAAAGTATAAACATCTTTTCACTCTCTCATTCGCGACATTCAAGTTGATATTTCTTAAGTATATTTGCAATTATATCAGGTTCGCTTGCCGCGAGAAATTTTAACGGTCGTCCGCGACAATTTTCCTCGCCATTTCTAACTTTTGCAATTACGCTACGTCCGAGGACAGGGCTCGTAAAGTGATTTCGCTGATGGCCTCGCTCAGAGCAAAGAGATGCGTCGCCCCCCTCACAAACAAGAAACATGAAGGACCTTTAAGGCTCCATGAAGAATTTATTGCCGAGTCTATGAGCGCAAAGAAAATGCATCGCGTAATCGCCGAGTTTGTCGTGCTGCGTTTAGAGATGGTCTCATGGCCGGTCGTTCGTCATCGTCGAAGTGAATCTCGTCTTATGGCCCGCAACGCACACACACACACATACACGGCAACGCAATTCGCTTGACGCTTTTTAATTTCGTTCCTCTAATTTCCCTCGCACTGTTAACAGAAGTCAACACAGACTAATAATATTGTGTATGATTATTTGACAAACTCGATATTTAATTTTGGAACAAAGAGATTGATTAAACTTTAAATTAGATTACTGTGTCCTAATTTTAAGGTAAATACTACAACGTGCAAACTAGATAAAAATAAATACATACGTGTGAGTTTCGTGTTGAAATCTCGAGTTCTTTTAATCGAGTTTAATAGCTTCTCGAATGAACGCTAAAATAAACTCGGCGCTATTTTTAGGTGCATCGAGAAATTCGAGTCTCATTTAAAGGTTGGCCGATGTTTGTCGTATTGTTATTCGATCGTGATGTACACGTATATATATATATATGTGTGTGTGTGTGTGTGTGTGTGGGCATCAAATGACAAGCAAAATTGACGAACTCCTTCGCATCGTGTAGGACAGCGAGGTTAGCGTGTCGGGTAATACGGTTTTCCTGCCTTAAAAACAAGGCGAACCAATTGAACCAGTTTCCGTGGAACGAGCAACATGCACGATATTATCTAATTTCTGAATTATTTATCACACGTCGCCCTTCTTCGCTGGATTGTGTGCCACTTTTGTATTTCAGTATCGATTTTATTTTATGGGAATCGTTGATGCAAACATTTAATTAATTTTCTCCCTGTCGTCCCTTCGGATGTTATTTCGATATTCACAAGTCCGGACGTGTTGCAATTTCGCTCGAACGCGTTGCTCAATCTGAACAAATTTTTAAATGTTATGTACATTAAATTGTTAGGATTTTATTATGTAATTTTGCATTATTTTTTATCTCTATTTTAAATTTATTTTTTCTAAATTTCTTACAAATGTATGCATTGACATTTCAATCTTAGAGTTAAATCGAGAGCTTTTGGACTTGCTGTACGTAAGACGAATGTTCACATTAGAATTTTAAACTAAATTCTCGCGTCTTTTTGAACACGATTGGATATGAAAAGTAGCATCGCATTTTCGGCAGAAACCGCTGAATGTGTTGGCGCACTCATTTCGTCGCACAGAAACCGGATGTGCGAGAGCAACCGATCGATAACGCGGATAACCGAACGAGGACACACTCGTCGTGTCTCTCTCTCTTTCTCTCTCTCTCTCTCTCTTTTCCTCCTTGTGCCGAGCATTCTGGTTCCTCCAAAGCCGCGGAATAATACCGCGGGTCGTGTTCGATAACCGCTTCTTTCGAGTCTCGAAGTGGATTTCTCGATAATGCGAGGAGACACGTTTGACACACCGTGTGACAAATGTTCAGCTGATACAACGCACCGGTAAAGACGTCTCTTCTCCTTATCAGCCACCCATTCGAAACGCGAAAGAATTTTTTTCAACGTTTATTTATTGTTCCGCGCTTTTGGCTCAAAGAATTATCGCATCGATTCGACGAGAGTTCGCGTTTGAAATTTATTCATAAAACATGTTGATTTGCATTTTGCGGTTTGTTCAACGATGCGCGATCGGCTCGGAAATTTTTTTTGAAGAACAACGCAGATAATCCATATCACGCGACGAGACAAGAACGATGTGATTTCACGTTACAATTAGCACTGTTACGGTGAGCGCAATTGTTGCCCGCCGAAACGTATTCGATGCTGAATATGCGGGAAGCGGCGGCGGCGCACCGGACCCGCTTGCGTTTCGCATGTTACGCGAAAATGCAATCGAGTATTTATAGGGCCGCGCTTGCGGTATACGTTGCGAAATTAGCAATTAGCGCTAACAGCATCGTCGCATCTCCATCACGCGGCTTAATTCAAAATAAGACAGAACGATGCTCGAAGCGCTGACAGTGAATTCTGGGATGTAGCCAGCGAGCGCTCGAAGCTAATACCATTAACCCAACAATCGCTAAAGTGGCAATTAGACTTCGAAGACGAAGCCGTTTGCGCGACACTTTGAAACTGAGATTCTCGATGTATTTGCACAAACTGATGTAGAAGATGGAGATTCGCACGCGATGATAAAGATGATTAAAACGCACTCGGCTTTTTTTTTTTTTTTCTGCGTCCAGTTTAGTTTTATATATTCGTCGACGTTGTTCCGTTGTTCGCGGAGTTTTGTTCGTGAACAATTTCTGTTCGCAAAAATAATGGATTTTCGTTCAAGAAACTCGCAATAAATAAAACGTCTTCGGCGGTCTTTGAAGAACTGTCAACAACTCTCGAATTATTCATGGAAGCTGAGAGGACGATAGTTAAAATCGATATCTGCTCGCGTAGGTACAAAGGACGTATTGTAGATGCTGGTCTTTTGTGGCGCAAAGCGTCGCGATCTCTCTCAAAGCGCTGGATTTCCCTTTATGAAAATAAGATTCAGCGCAATCCCCGTTTCCGGTGAGTCCTCCGAGTCTTAGCTTGTCGCTCCGAGACTTAATTACCGAGATTATCCTAGCCGAAGTTACATCCCTCTGCCCGTGTAACTGCGTCGTCGCGCAGTCTGCAAACGGTTGCGCTACGATAAGAAGATCATCTCGGCTCGGGAAATAATCATTACGGGATGTTGGGGGTAGGCCGTGGTACCAGCTTTTCGCTCGTCCCTTAGACGGCGCGCGGTCGCCCTCGCCAACTTTCTCGAAACCCTTCCGAGTGAGTGAGCGAGGGTAGAAACCGCCGTTGAAACGAGAGCGGGGGAGAGGGCTCTCTCGGTGGTGGAAGAAAAGCGGTTGCCCTCGAGAATTTCACCCTCCGCCCTCCTTCCAGGAGGCCTGTGTGTAGGTGTTAATCGTGTGTACGGGAGACGCTCGACGTAGAGGAGAACACGAGACTACTTGGTAGTAGCGAGCCGCGGATATCGACCGTAAATGTTGTTGATGCAAACGGTAACCATGGGTGACTCGAGCCGGTTGACCAATTGCAGTCTTCACGGTGGCCGTATCCGACCAATCGGCTCGCGGTACGCTGTCGGTTTTTTGATTGGGCGATACCGAGGATAAGAGACCAGTTCGAGGCCATCGGGATCCAGAAACAGACGTGGACACATCAAGTGGAGAACATCGGCCTGCGAAGTGCGCCCGATCATTCTTCGTCATCGTCGTCGTCGTCGTCCTCGTCGAGACTTCGTCGACACTTTGCTCAACACGCTTCGCTTCGCGCAACACAACTCTTGGATACCAATTTGAATTTTGTGTCTATCTCTCGGTCATCGCTATCGAGCCTCTGCCGTGTAAGACCCTTTTTACAATCAGCTTTGAGGTCCTTCGACCTCCAGTACGAACTACTGCACGTCGCTATTGGACGCACTCGATGTTTCACTTTGTCTTCTGTTCCTCCTCGTTGGAATTTCTAGCCTCAAGTTGCTCACAATTTCGATTTACAAATTTGTTTTCTTGTTATCGCACCGTTAGTCAATTATGCAAGAAGGAGTTTTAAAAATAAATACACATCGTTTTTTCCCATATTTTGGTTTCAATTTTCGAAGCCATTCAAAAATATTGCTTCAGATGATGAACACGATGCATAAATCCGGATTTAAATGGCTTCTTCTTGCGTAAAGCTGGCAGGATAATGCGCTATTATTCGATCAAACGTATTAGGTATATAGCGCTTTTGATTTGTTCCATTTTCCGAAATAACGTCTCGCGCGATTTCTCTCCGAGATTCCTTCGATATTCTCGGGGGGAATTGCTCGAACCGATTGAGAGACTCGGCGCTTTGCCCGCGACCCAATTGAAAAGGATGCGCGTCCCGTCGGAGTATACGCCTCGTAGGAGGATCGCGCGGACTAACAAAGTGGATTACAGTGTACTCGGCGCTTTAACACGCTTTTCGTCGGTCGAGCGCGTATTTTGCATCGGATTCGCTACGCTCTCAGCCCACCACTACCAGTCACCCGCTGTCACTACCATCCCCTCTCGCTTGATCTATGTGTTTGCCGGGGCGAAATTAAGTTATTTCATTATCGCACGCCATTGTAGCTGCTCCCGTCTCTTGTATAGACATGCCCGTTGTTGTTTCGGCGCCGAAGTGGCTTCTCGTCGTCTCCGTCGTCTCGGCGAATAAAAAAAAAAAAAAAACAAACCTTCGCACATTAGGAGGATTCTATAAAGTTTTTGCCTCTCTCTTTCTCACTCTCTTTCTCTCGTGATTAAGTGACGCATTAATCTCGACGATGTACTGTCCGGAGTACATTTTTGTCCTTCGTGTCATACACTCGCTATTTTTCGCGCACTAAACGCGATCCCCGTTGTGCGTTATATTTCGTCTCGGGTCGGAAATTTGTTTAAATTATTTCGCGCATCTC
Source organism: Pseudomyrmex cubaensis (assembly GCA_014825685.1). Lineage (NCBI taxonomy): Eukaryota > Metazoa > Arthropoda > Insecta > Hymenoptera > Formicidae > Pseudomyrmex > Pseudomyrmex cubaensis. Next base: position 21,768 of record QVOA01007241.1, on the reverse strand, counting down.
ACATCGCGACGACAGTGCAAAACAAGCACACACCCCGAGTATCCCGCAGTTGTCGCTCAGAAAGTTGTGCACATACGCGCGCCCCCCGAAAACGAGTTTGGCGAACAGTTTCATGTCTTGTCGGGGTCTCGTCGTTAACCGTGCGGCGTACTCGGGTTCGTAATTTTGTCGTGCTTCGTGTTTCAGACAGGCGCAAAAGCGGGCATTGATCGTAGAATAATTTACCTCTATGTCAAGGTGAGTTTCGTAAATTCGTTTACTCTGAGAATTACTTCTCTTCTCACCCTTCTCCCCTCGAAAGAATTCGACCAGACGGATAGAAGCGTCACGCGACATATATAGTATTTACGCGAGCGAGCAACATCGCGATTAATAGTCGGGAATGTCCCGCAATATCACAACATCTGTGTTAAATTACATTTGAGTTAATCCACGAATTCTCGCGGGAGCGACAGCACGTGTGAGTTTCAAGGGTATCGAGTCGGTTGCGCAAGTAGCAGTTGTAGTATCGCTCATAATTATCATGTTGATAGTTTTTTTTAATTGTTAATTATACCAGTCAGAGAGAAAGAGAAAGAGAGCTCTGTACTCACCGCGCTCGTGTAAGAAGGTTCCCGATAAGATCGCCATTGTGTTTCTTCTTCATGTATTTCTGAAAAGATGGGGCCGTGTATTGAATTAGCCGCGTAATTTTCTCCGGTTTCTCTCGGTTTTCTTTTTTTATCTTTCGTGCGTGCGAAATCCACGTAAGAAAGATTCACGCATTGAAACTTACGTTGTCCTTATTCCCGATCGCGTAAAGGATAACACGCGTTCGTTACTCGATTCGCGTGTACGTCGGTATACCCCCCGAATGCATCGAGGACGAATGAAGAAACTCGGCGACGAGAGAGAAAGAGAGAGTTGTCTAACCGTGTGTGTTTCAACGGTGTCGCGTTTTCATTCAATTAGATTTCTCGCTATTTATATCCGCGCGTTGCCTCGCGGGAGATTACGAGATGATAATCAAGTGTCGGAAACACACGACGCGCGCGCGGATTCTCCAACCGCGGCGAAAGGTGCCACGTGCACGACACTTTTAATTATATCAACCGGCGGCTAATGAAACCGGAACGAGGTGTCGTTAAAATTGTATATTTTCGCGCTAATAATTGCGCGCGATCGTAACTCGCTTTTAATGCCATTACCCAACTTCAACGGATATAGCGATCTGGCGTTACGGTAATGTTGCGCTGTTGCAACGCGCGAGATGATTTAATTATTTTGATATATATGTGTATGTACGTACATGTACGTACGCAAAACAATGTGAATTACTTTATATATTTTGGGGAGAATTACAAAAATCGCGCGCTTCTCTCTCTCTCTCTCTCTCTCTCTCTCTCTCTCTCAAGTACGTAAAATATCGAAAATTTAATTAACTTTTTCTGACTTTTTTTAAATCGAGAAACAAATTCGAGGATTTGCGTGTCTGCGAACTGTTACATCGTAACGCAATAATTGCAGAATATTAAAAATTGATTTGATTTTAAATACTTTTCTACGCACTTCTGTATAATTGAGAAACAAATTCGAGAATTTGTATTTAACGCGTCGAATTATTACATTCCGTAATATCCGCGAGCGCGGATAACTAGTTTCGGCACGAGAGTGAAATAAAGAGCTTTCCGTTGTTATTTTTTTTTTCTCTCTTGAATCGCGTCAAGAAGAGAGAGGAGGGCGAGAATCACACGAAGCGTGACTGCGAATCCTCGCGCGCGCGCCTCAGCCGTGAAATCAGAATTCTTCTCCTCCTCCGTGTTCCTTTCACTCTCGCTTTGTCTTTTCATTGTTTTTCCCCTGTTTCTTTTCTATAATATACCTTTATTTCATCCGGGCGTCTTTATTGCGTCGTCCTTCTCCATTTCACCACGACGAAAAGCTTTTCTCTCGTTCTTCCTCGCCGCGGTGGATAACAGCTGATCATTAGTAACCGCGAGCTATCGTTATTGCGATAACCGACAATTACGCGTTGCCGCTGATACCAGTAATTATTTAACATGCCCGGGCATAAGCTACACCGCTTACTCTTCTCTAGTATCTCTATCGAGCTCGTCTTCTCAATAATGTTTGCGTAATTGCAAACGAGGTTTCCGATTATTATAACGTGCAATCGCGCGCACGTTGAAATTGATTAGAGATAGAGATAGAGAGAAACAGAGATTTAAAAAGAAAAAAAAAGCGTGATTAGAAGTCGGTTTTTCAACGCGTTTAACACACTACAATCTGGCTGTTTGCGATTCCGCTTATTTTGCATTTCCGCTTGTTTTTTTGACCGTCGCTCGCAAAAAGCAATTCTTTCGTGTTCGTTACGGTTCGTTAATATCTCGGCAGAGCGCGCTAATGGAAAGCGGACAGACGTAATTTAAACACGAGAAAAACCGGGGGATCGATCGCGACCGGCGTATAGTTCACATATTTACCGAATATTAATCAGTCCGTCCACCCCCGCGCGCGTATTATTCGCTCGTCGTTACTCCCGGTTCTTTGATCGTGCGAGCTCTGTGTGACCAGCAAAATGTCCTCCAGAAAACAGATCGATACCAAAGTCGCTTTTTTTTCCTCCTGTGTGTTTCGCGCTTGAAACGCGAAATTTAAGCGACCGTCGAAGCAACAATTTTCTTCGCCGCACTGTTTCGCGCGCATTCGATCGGACGTTCTCGCGTAAATAAGATACGTGCGTTTTTTTTTTCCCCTCGCCGAGTTACGAAGTTACTTACGGGGGAATTGCCGGGCAATGAAAATGGGAAACGCGGAAATCTACGGAAACCGGAGAAAGTCGTATAGGCGCGCGATGCACGATGCAGGCATGCGATGAAAATGCATCTGCGGGAAAAACGCAGTCGGATATGGAAGATCCCGGAAAGGAAATAGAGGAAGAGAGTGGTGAAGAGGGACAGCGAAAGGGAAGAGACAAATTTATGTAACACGATAATGTAATTTAGACGGTATGATGAAGTAGGGACTGAGCTGTTAGCATATTGAGGAGTAATATATCGAAGTGAAAAAGCTCTCTTGATGCTCGCTTGGGAAATGGAGAGAGAGAGAGAGCTAACGGAAAAAGTTGGAGAGCAATCGGATGTTCGTGAAAACCGCGAGATGCGCGCGCGTAACTCGTCGCGAGATACGAGACGCGAGTTCAATTCCATTCTGGTTTTCGATCGTGAGGCTCGCTTTTTTTCCTCTTCTCGTTTTTTCGTGATTTTTGTTTCCTCGGAAAAAAACTTTCTGCGAGAGTATCATTTATTCCGTGATATCTTCTTTAATTGCTGATCGGAAAATCCTTTTTATTTGTCGACGCGCGAGTTCATCAAGAATCTTCCCCGCGTGTTCTCTGGAACTATCGCAGTTCCCGCTGAATCACCCTGTATGCACGAAACCGCGGGGGAGTTGGGCGAGGATATTGGGACGAGAGGGCGAAGAAGAAAGGGCGGTGAGGGAAGAAAAGAGGGATGTTTGGGGGGGAGCTGGAGGGCGAAGAGGAACGGAGTGTGACAGAACGAAGGGACGAGAGCCTCTCTCGGCGCATGCGTGCCGACGCAACAATATGGTGAATTCCGCGAAGCGGCCCAGTATCCGCCCGACCGTCAGCTGATCGATATACTTCCGCACACACGCCACGTCATTCGCGCCGTTACCGAGTGCGACACGCATGTCATGCATCGCGCTAACCGCCGTTACGCGTGTGACTTCGCGCCGCGGTGCCTCGCCTTCTTCTCGGCCGGTTTGTGCTCGGGATAATATCGCGTTTCTATTACCGCACCGTAATTCGCGCCCCCCTCGTGTAGTGCCCGTTTGTTCTCGTCGTCGTGTCGCGAACGGCGGACGGGAAAACTCGGTCGACGACGATCTACTCTTTTCGACACGGCGTGAACTCGAGACAGCCTCGTCAGTTGCTCTGCAGGTACGTCAAAAACGTGCCAGCTGACACCGTGCCGCGTCTTGACAATTCGAGTCACCGAGTGTCTTGTCTCACGCTGTCGGCTTATCGCGAACACCGACACAAGAAGAGATTTCCATTCGCGCGCGACTTGAACCTGTGCGGTGAGATTAAAAATGTTTTGTGATACCGTCGCTCGATTAATCCGCGAGAAAAATCGTATTGTAATTTCAGTCGATGAAAGTGTGCGCGTGTATATCGCGATCTTGAGAAAACAAATTCTCTTATTCCGACGTCATAGTTTCTGTCGTTTTGACGTTACACAAAATTTTTTTTTTTTTTTTTTTTTTTTTTCGAAGAACGTCTCCGATTATCGTTGTCTTCGTGTCTCTCGCTGCGCGCCGGGCGCACATTGCATTCCTCATCGCTGCCCTCATCGAGCCGCGCGCGTAATCTTGATGGTGTCAAGTTCCACGGTTGGTCGGAGTTCGCCGCTCACGTAAGCAGCGCGTAATCGCGGCATATACAGAAGTCATGTTTATGGAACACGCGTCCTTCTTTCGAAAGACACACGATACTACACACGTACGCGACGTCAAAAAATTCTGACCTGCACGCGAGTATAAAATCTTATCTTCCTTGTGGCTTCTGACCATCACAACCACGAGCGAGCGAGCGAAGCCGGGGCGCTTTGTGCAGCCGTGAAATTTTCATCGCGCGGCGATCTCTCGCCAGTCTCGTTCATTGACTTTCTCACTCTCGCCGCTCTTCTTCGTCGCTCCACATTTCTCCGTCTTTGTCCCTCGCGTCGCGATGCATCCGCATTACTCGCGCGCACGTTGCAGCTCGACGCCACCGCGCCGCGTTTGCTCGCGCGCACACAACACATACACACACATACACACATACAACTAACTCTAACACACCGCGCTCTCCTTTCTCTCTTCGGTCCCCGCGGTTTCCCTTCGCGATATTCGCCCCACCAGTGCCCGCGTCTCCTCGCGACGAGGAAGAGGTGGACGAGCGCGCCTCGTCGGAGAGGAACGAGCCTCGCCACTTGGCGAAGTTTACTTGTGTTTCTCGGTCTAGTGTCAGTTCTGGCGCAACCGCGTCTGCACGCGAGATCCACTCGCGCGAAGTCTCCGCAGTTCACTCCCCCGCGCCATTCTTGAGCAGGTCAGGATAAGGAGGATACACCCGAGTTGTTGATGCTCCACTTCGCGTCGGAACCGACGCTTTCATCGAGGTTCGTGTGTTGCGGCGGCGAATACGGTGTCTTCCTCCCGGGGTGAACAAAAAATACGAACCGGAAACGGAAGGTCGCGCGGAAGAACACCACGTCCGTGTTCGTCTTCGATGACTGCCCCTCCGTTTATTGTGCGAAAGATCACTCTTGCAGGGGTGAATGAACTCTCTCTTTCTCTGTCTTCTCTCTCTCTCTCTCTCTTTTTCTCTCTCTCTCCGAGTGCAGTTGCTGCGCTGCATTTGGCACGTTTCATTATCCCTGACCTATCCCGAGAGGGGGCGTCTGGAATTTTCAACCTTGAAGTGCGCTGGATCGTGATTCGCGCGAGCCGTGTCGACGAGTGAAGTTCGCGCTTTGTCATGTACACATGTACATCCAGTGACAGTGATCTCGGAAAAGTGCTCTCAAGGTTTCGATTGGATTTATCCTTGAGATCTCTCGGTGCGGGGCGACAATCGTTTCAATTTGCATTACTCGATTTGCCTTACCGGTTTTTTTTTCTTACGTGAGCGTATTTATGTTATTTACATTTGCGTCAACGTCCTTCGTTGTTACGGCGACACGCGTCGCCTTTGACATTACTAAACTATCATCTATCGAACCTACTCGCGCATCTCGCAATATTTCTAATCGCCGCAGGTTTGGTTGAAGCAATCGAAAATTTAACAAAATTAACGAGATGGCATAATACGAGAGAGACATGATATCGCGCGTAGATATTCACGCGTCGATTTATCTTCTTCTTTCGCAATTTTATTTTGTATTTTTTTTCTTGTAGAGACAGTTTACGTCCCATTTAAGAGAGTCGGTCCATCATTATTTTGCGGGTACGGCGATAAATAATTGGATGAGTAGTTATAATTAATTCCGCGCGCACACGTAAATACACACACACACACACACACACACGTGACCGCGCGATACTCGCCGCGATGCTGCATCCCTCGTAGTTTTACGACCGTGCTATATACATTCGGACGTGAGATGGATGCGTAAACGCGTATTCCTGTGCCGATGAAGCGAGACGCGGTTTTTCTCTCCTCGCGAACAATTCTTTATTATTAGCGCATAAACGCGATCGTTTAATTTACTATCCTAATTAGTCTAATAATAAAGTGCTTACGTCGCGTTGATTAGCGCGAATAACGTAACAAATTAAATTAACCAATTTACTTTTACGTGGCGCACTTGAACCCACTTTGTCTTGTTACAAAAGCGCACATTTACTTACATGTTTACAGCGTTTGTTCTTTTATCTAAAGTTTATCGAAATTTCTACACACGTGTATGTAAATACGTTATATAACTCGTTGCCTGATAATTTCGCTATTTTATCAGCAATGTCTAATTTAAAGTTTGTCGCGATCAAATCAACTCTGTGTAGTCTGAAACTTTCAGTACACAAGATGACGTATATATATCCACACACTACAAATTATCGCGCGCCTCCTTCGCGCATAATACTGGAAAGATACGAGATGTTGGATCGCGAGACGTTAATTATAATAATTCGACTCGATGTGTACACGCCTATTAAATCGCTGTTATCTTGATTATGTGCAGGCTGAGCGCTGATTCATCGCGGAGGCTGCATCGAACGTCGTTATTGGTGAGTAACGGCCACTCGGCTTAATCAAAAGATTTATTTATTTATTTTTTTTTTTTTTCTACATAAAAATCCGCCATCCATATCGAGATCGCCGTCTCTGCAATATTTTCCTCTTGTTGGATGATTAGCGTGAAAAAACAAGGAACGCCGTTGTCACGTCGCGCTTGTACGCAACGACAAACGAGCGCTCAATGAGATCGCAACGTTGCGGAAAGCGGGTCGCCGCGGTTTTCGCTTGTTGGCCGCGGCGAAAGCAAAGCCGATGCGAAGTAAAACGGTTCGCGAAGAGATGGCGAAGGGTCAGGGAAGAAGAGGGACGCGAAGTGGTCAGACTGGTGTAACAGGACGTTACCCTTTGGTTGCGTGTGTAGCAAGGGCAGGACGATATTGTTGTTGCGCCTTCCTTCATCCTTAGCGCGTAGAGTTCTCGCGCGGCCCTGCCGCGCAGAGGTTCTCAAACCTTTGATCTCTTCTTCCGTTTTATTTTTGGCAATCGAAAATTAAAATTAGACAATAAAATTTGAAACATATTTTATTTGAAAAATATTTTCCAGGGATAATGTTTAGATACTTGCACACATTCATATTTTTCGATTTTGTTTTATTTTTGTTTTATTTTCTTCGCGCGGAATCCAAATCTCCTGCTGATCGCGCGCGTTTTGCTTCACCTTCGATTCCATCGCGCATTCCACCTGCAGCAAAATTATTACTTATCTCGCCCATATATCTTGTGTCTCTTTCTCTCTCTCTCTCTCTCTCTCTCTCTCTCTCTCTCTCTCTCTTTTTTGCCGTTCTGTGTTTTGCATTCCCATTACACTCCGCCGCAAGCTGTGATGTCCCGAGAGCACGCGGAATGCGCCGGCCTACCGAAAACGAATGGCGCGAGAAGATTAAAAATCACGCGCGTCGTCATATATATTCCGTCTGGCGTCGGCGAAACATACTCTTCTCGTGATCGCGAGATACTCGCTCGCTGATACAAGTAAATAAGACTCTCTCGAAGGTTATACCACCTTGGTTTTCGGTGTATATTGTATGCACACGATCGTCATAAACCACTGTGTCGAGTCGGGTAGACCGCAAAAGGGGGGTTGATCTAATGCTTACGAAAGACGGGGAGAATAGTTGACGCAGTGGCGGCGGCGGCGGCGCCGCTGCCGAACGTATAAACCTTACGGCGGGAATCGGCACAGAAACGCGCGAACAATAAACCCACTCGGCGGTTTTGCGGTGCTCGCAACTCGATCGCGCTCTGCTGTTTGTTCTGAAATCCCCGAGTGCGTTGACACGCCGCACGTATATTTTGAATGCCGCACACTTAACACACTTAACGGCATTTTTTATCCAGCCTTAAGAATAGCTCGAGAAAATCGACACGTCTCTGGGTTGTGCCAATCGGTGCGGCGCGTGAAAATTGGTGACACGGAACTTACCCGCTTGTTCCGCTGTCGTATACGACTGATAATTGTACGAGCTTTCCGCTTTCCCCTATTGTCACGACGACCCCAATCTCTCTTTCTCCGAATGACCGCGAATTTAAAGACCGTGTTCCCGACTAATTACTACTCTCGGCGCAGGGGCGCGAGTTGATGTCAGCTTTGGCACGTTTCCACCGGGCCGCGACGTGCTAACGATTTTCTTTTATGACGCCCCGCTTACGACATCGTACACGCGGCGAACGCGAGTTGTTGAGGTGGACAGTTACCCTTGTCAACCCACCCGCCGCCTCTCGCGCACTGTTGTAGACCAGATCTCACGTTCCGTCTTTATTTCTTTCTTACGACGTACCTCAAAATAGCCGCGTCGCAAAAACTTATCTCACGTACTGAATAAATAATTTCGGTAAATATGTAACAGTCGCGCGTGCGCACGCGCACAAAAACACACACAATTTGTATCGCATATTTGTCGAAGTATAAGTTTTACTGAACACTTGAGTTGCGAGATAGCACAGATAACGGAAAGTTTTACGCAAACTTCATGCGAAACACGGTATAATTGCAACTTCACGGTTTGTTGTACGCGGAAATTTATGCAAACAACGCCTTCCCGGCATAATTAACGCTGGACTTTACCGAATTTGCTTCGAAAACGCAACGCGATATTACATAATATTAATTAAGCGCGGTTTAATAAAACGCTCTATATAACGTGGCGCGCTTCTGTACAGTAATAATTTCGAACAAATCGCGACGATTTTTCGCCGCTACTAACGCACGCAAACACATCGACCGTCGAGGAGGAAACTTTCCCATCGACTCGGGAAAGTGCGGCGAGTTCTTCGCCGAGGTTCTCGCTTGCATTCTAGCGGAATTTTCGCTGCGCAGTTTTGTAAATAGCGCAATAGCAAAGAAACGTCGCTTCGACGAATCGCGGTCCGCAATCGCGAATGAATGAATCCGTCGGAATTCGCACTCGCGCTAAATAAATTTGGCGCTGCTTCGCTCGGCGGAGCTTCCGGCTTGTTCGTTTCATAGAGTCTAATTTTAAGCTTGGCCGACCGGACGGACGGACAGACAGACGGGTGGAGAATGGATGGATGGATGGATGAGTGGTCGGACGGTCGGGTGGACGAGAATGCACTGTGAAAGCTAGTTAGATGCTCGCCTTATGGAAATAATTGAACCGTCAGCCGCAGAAACGCGTGCGCGCCGATCAATTCCTGTTTCATTCTCCGGAAGGCAGATGCGATCGCGACGAAGGAAATTCTGCTAATCGCTTCGACAGTCATAATCCGTTATAATATGTATCAGTAATTGATATTATTGAGTCATTTAAGTATGTATCTTGACAAATATATATGTCTATAAATCCTATAAACCCCGGACATTAATGTCCAAGCAAATATCACGCGAGAACGTGATATATATTATATTTATAATTCTTATATACTATTAAATATATTTTTCTATAGATGATGTTTTTGTTAAAATAAATTTTTAATATTTGAATGTACAATCGTTTCTCATCAAGGTTCGAGTTTAAAGCGTCGTTGCATTTACGGTCCATTTGAGCCACCTTGGTCACATATATCGGACAGCGGCGCCAGGGCTTAACTCGATTTATAGCAAGTACAAGGGACAATCCCGTTAAACGGACTACACACGTCTGAACGCCATAAATAGGTCACCGTCGACGAAACGTCCTTACACGGTGCAAATTAGCGTAGCTTGTATATACGTTACAGAAGCACGTATTTGCGCATAGAGATACGTTTGCTCGTATGTGTGTGTGTGTGTGTCTGCTACGACCATCGTCTGTTTAATCGTCGCGCCGTATTCTCGCGTATGATATTCGCGCGTAACGAAATGCCGGAGCTCGCGCCGATGTATATTTATGCGCGTGTAACATCGCGGAGATTTCACAGGTTTGAATATAGCGGCGCAGACTTCCTGTATGTACGGTAGAAAATTCCGGTATGTCGTTCGCAAATGAATGTATCTTTTTACCGGCGCGTTTTACATGCCAATACGCCGTCGCGTCTGTATCTCGCGAGAGATCGTGCGGTTACGAGGAAACGCTCTGTCTCTGTCTTTCTCTGTTTAACCACGTTGTTACTATGTATTTGAGAAGACGTAACGAGGTTTCCGCCTTTCGAATCTTCTCCCGTCTGGATACTTAGCATATCTCCGCACGAGTGTGTGTAAGACTTTAGAAAACGACGTGTCCGCAGTCGCCTGACGTGACATATCAAACAATATGAGAGTATCCATAAGCGTTTGTATAGCGAGAACGTCGTCATCGTCGTCGTCGTCGTCGTTGTGCCGCATACCGTGCGTATCGAATTTACGAGCCGGTTCGGCGTTAATCATTCTATTTCGAGGACCCTCTCGAAAAGTATAGCGCGCGACGCGCATAGAGCGTACATTAGAGCGAACGCGTTTCTCATCGACTGACGTCAAACGTCGAATTTCCAAGCCAACTACGTGCGAAGTCCCGGCCAATAATCCCCGCGGTGTTCACCTGCCAATTCCTCGAACCTCCTCATCCTCCTCAGCCCCTCCCTTTCACTCGCCGCCGAAGTCGGATAATATGCTTCGGAGCTCCGCGATCGCGAGAATAAGTATGCGAGCTCATATGCAACACACGCTCATCCATATTCATGCCGATTTTCATGCACGGTTTTGCGGTGCTCGTCGCGAACGATTTTATTTCGCGCTCGATAATGCGCGCGCGCACGATGCGTCTTGTTTATGCAACGCGTTAATCAGTTTTGCGTCCTCCGGCAATTCCGCGCAAAAAAATCCGACAACGAAATCGAGGGGATGGTGTCTACGTGTGTATAATCGGAGCTTATCCCGGTAACGTGTGTAATTCACGTTAATTCATATGTGACGACGGACTCTGCGACAGTATCGATAATCATAAAAAAATGACAACGCAATGATTGTGTAAAAAGTATTTGCAAAAGAAAACGGAGAAAGAGAAATATAGATTCTTGATGGAACGACGGCTCTTTTTATACGCCGCGAGCATCAGTCGATAAAATGTACGCTGTTTCCGCGATTTGTTTCTTTTTCCGCCGGCGGGAGATTTTTTTTTTTTTTCACCACGCATTAAAGTCATGTTACAAATAGCGACGAGAGTTCGGCGTGTGTTCATTTGACGGTGCGTTATTTACGCGCGCGGAGGTATAAGCGTTGTTTTGTTTCTCCGCGCAATCGCAAAAAGTTTGTATATTGTTTCACGGCATTCGGATATGGTGTGTGTTGCGCGAGAATTAAAACTCGGAGCAAAATATTCGGGGACGGCGCGGCGGGGCGAGAAAACGCGCGGACGCGCGCGAAGAGACTCTGTATCCTCGATGGGAAGCCATCGCGCGAGAGAGCCGCAAGAAACACGCTGGGAAAAACAGTAAACGAGCGTCTCTCTGCCATGACACGACCGAGGTTTACGGTACTTTGAGCCGCGAATAGCGCCGCGCAGCTATCGCTTTTACGTACACGACCTTTTTCTTATACCAGCGTCGCGGCATTACGTTCGTCAACGCGTTTATGGCCGCAGTACCGCGCGGCCGATGGCTCATTTTATTTTCCCGCCCGCTGGCAATCTCCGATCTCTCGCGATTTCCAACTCGATACGCTCTCGAATTTGCCATTTCTCGAAATCGTGGATCTTAACAAACTCGTAACGATTGTCGGAAAAAAAAACGCAATCGGTGCATCAAAGTGTATATTTTTCTCGGACCACTTATTGAAATGAAAATTTGCGGAACACACTTTGGAAGTGAAAATTCGTGAAACAACATTTTCAAAATAGCGTTTCCTTGATCTGTGAGAGACACGTAGCGCGCGTTTGAGATTACCGGCTTTCAACTCGTGGATCGGGGATCGATCGCGGTCATATAATGCGACTGAGGGGGCAGTTTACGAAACGACGAAAAAGAACCGTGTGGGAAATCGTAGGAGAATAGAAGGGAAAAGGACCAAACCGGCGGAAAACGCGCGCGCCGTGAAAAGGAGAGAAGCCAGATGAGAGGTACGAGCAAAAACGGTAAACAAGCTTCTTTCTCGCTACTGCGACGGCGGCGGCTTGGATTTATAGGGCTCCCGGTCTATGGCCACCTTTTGTACGACGGCGAACGTACAACCGAAGCTCCTTTCTGCGCCGGGGGGAGTCTCGTCCTTTTTTCCCTCTTCCCTTCCTTTTTCACCACTTCTCGTATATACGTAGACGACTGGACGACGACGACGTCGACGTCGTCGTTTGTAAACCGCCACGTATGAAGTTCCTGCGATCTTCTATTCGCTTTATCGTCGCGCGATTCCTTCCATATTCCAGGATTCTTCCTGGTTTTAAGGCAAAGAGGTATTGCAAACACATATTTTTTTTAAGACATTCGCTTTGAAAATACAACTTTTTTCCGCGCGAATTTCGAAGTATCTGATTAGCGCATTTTCTCGTCGTGAATAGGCAAAGTATCGATATCCGATACTTTCGTGGCCGCGCGTCGCGCAATTTTCATGACGTCCGAAATTGCCAGCGTCACGTCGCCGCCGCAATTATTATTCGCTGTCTGCGCGACGACGAAATAATTACTCTGACAGTCAATAACTACGGGACACCATTATCCGCGTCTCTCTCTCTCTCTCTTCCAGAAAATGTTGGTCTCCGTCGCGACTGCGCGTCTCGTCATCTTCTGTCGCCGGACTGACGAGAAAATTGAAACAGTCGAGCTCCGACGATCTGACTCTGGCGATTTTCTAACTCGCGAGAGGAAAGAAATAGTTTCTGTGATGTGCTCGTAGCTGTTTGTTTGAACCGAGAATTCAGAAAAATTCAGACGCACTAGTCGGACGTGCGCATAAGTAGCGAACGCGGGACGGGATGTTATCGTCGGGTACGTTGAACTGATAACATTCCGCCCGGTATGCTCCGAAACTTCAACGGTAGTTTGGTTAATCAGGTTACCCGTGCTATCTACTCGTTTTAATTGACTGCGGTCCGGTAATACGTAGTTAAAGAGCACACGTACAACGTTGTAACTACTCGCCGAGTCTGACTTCATCGACCCTTGGTTTGGATAGCCAATGTAAATTGAAGTTTCGAGAGAACACGCGCGCGCGCTCGAAAGACTAACACAGACCAATGTGCATTTAACACTCGAAAACGTTCACCGCGTCGCGACATCAAAGGGAATCGTGACGTTTGCGTCGCGCGCGAAGCGCTCGTTAAAATTACCACGTGAATCGAAATCTATGCTCAAGCACAAAGACGCGACGGGGCATATTCGTGTTGAGGGACGCGAACGAGTTCTGTAAACTCCGCCATAAATCGCGAGAGATCGTTTCCCATTATCGGATCATTGGGGAAACAAAAGGTGCAGAAAGGATTTGTCTAACCTCGCGTAATGACCGTATTATCGAAATGGCGCACCGCGCATCGATGAGCTCTAATTGCCATATCTCTTTCTCTCTCTCTCCGGTCGATCGTCTTCTCTCTTCGTTTTTTCTCTCTCTCTCTCTCTCACATACTTGCCGCTATATCATTTATAGAGGAGTAGGTATAGCGTGCGGACTAGTTATGGACTAGTTAGTCGCTGCACTCCTGCCGAGAGTGGACTTCCAGGCGCCTCACGCTATACGCCAAGAGACTCCGCGGCGCCCTTTTTTCCAACCCTTCGTCCTGTGTCCGTTGTTTTTTCCTCTCCTCCTCTTCCCTCCCCCGCGCGCTCGTCCTTTCTCTGTACGTATATACGAGCGACGACGCACGTAGTGCGTGCATGCACGGCAACTCTATACCACGCTCTGTCATTTCGTCATTCGATTTCTCGTCGCGCGACGCGAGTCTCGTCGTGGCCGCGGCGATCGAGCCCAACCTCCCTTTGTCTTCGAGAGGGTGGCGCGCGAGGAGACCTTTCGGCTCGCGTCACGAGAAAAAAAAAAAAAAAAAAAAAAAAAAGAAAAAACAGAAAACAAATTCCTCGAACGACGATCGCCATTAATAGACGTTTTATTAAAACGCTCTCTCAAACTGTATCGTGTTGTTTTTTTTCTTTTAAGTAATTTTTAGTAGTGCCGGAGAAATGATGTTTGCAATATCGGGAGAGAACTCGATGTGATATTTCACACCGCGGATAGATAATTTCAGATTGTACGTGACAGTTTTCTCGCGCCGACAGATCTATCTATCTATCTACCTACCTATCTCTGTCTCTTATACGGAAGAATATTTTTGAGGACACATTCCGCGCTCGAGTTATTCCCAACACGCCGCGAATAAAGGACAAAGAGATAAAAGTCGGCCGCGGAATCGAAGGAGCGCCCTTTTCGCCGCGGAATCGTCGCGGTAAGTTATTAACGTCGCGTGCCCTCGGTGTATCTTCTGGATGGGGAGGGTTGAAGAAGAGAGAGAAAGAAAGAGAGAGAGAGAGAGAGAGCGGAGTATCGATTCCGTCGTCCCGTTTTTTCGTCGCGTGCGTATGCAACACGCGACATCTAGATATGTACCGGCGGCGTCGCTTTAATTTCCATTTGCGTTTTCCCCCGACGTTGTTATTATAATCCCCTCCATTACCACCTCGGTTTTTCTTCGCAGTGCATAATGCACGCGTTCTGCCACGGCAAGAAAACACTCTCGTCTCTCGCGGATTGACCGATCCAATTAGCGCGTACGTTTCTGCCGAGATCGTAAATTGTATGTTCGTACGTTCGCTCTTCCTGTAAACAAGCACGTACGCAGAAACCGCTGGACGGTTTCCACAACGTGGTGTTGCGTATCGGCGATGACTCAAACTATTGGTCGCGAGAGATGCGACGTTTGCGGTTTCGAGGAATATTGAGGAAATTCTAAGAGAAAAATAAAACCTATTAAAAATAAATTAGATTATTATCTCGTGGGATTAATTGCTCCGGAGATATATTCGAACACGAACTTAATTGCTCCGTTATTGTTCGTGTTTGAATATCTCCGTCGAACATTTGCCTCGTGCTGTGCTCATTATTGTCCGACACGAAGACGATTAGAATTAATTCGATTCAGGTTCTTTCGTCATGTGCTCTCGCGTGCATTACAATCGGCTCGACTACGACGAGTTACGACCCAGTTCGGTGCGCGCGCGTATTTTCCGTTTGCGTATTTGGTTCGCATACCTCGCCGAGTACAAAGAGAGCACTTTACTGCCACGTTACGGCTTTAAAACTGACGGTTAACGCGTCAGACGCGTGATTCACGGGCGGCGACGTTATACCTCGCGGTGAGTTTTCCTCGTCGTGACACGAGAAAGATATAGTCGATTTCCGCAACAAATCGGATATTGATATGTATTACATCGCTCTTTTTGGTTAAAAAATATCGCTCGCGGCGGAAACATCGCGGAATTACAAAAGTAAACAATTGCATAAAATCAACTATTTCTCGACGTATCCGACGTTTATTTATTTTCATCGATCGCAAAATAACGTTTTATTAGCCGATTCGCTTCCGTAATTTATCAAGTTTGTAAATATTGTTTTCAAACTAACGACACACGGCGATATACGTTCAATTACAAAAATACATACTTCACTCACGTTTTTTGTATCGACCGAATCGAGCTGTCGAAATATGCGCCGCGCAAAAAAAAACTTCTGCACATTTTCCCGTGCTCTCTGCCCCCGCGGCCTCATATTGCGATGTTTCCGTTGTCGGCGAAAGACTTTCGTACGCCGTACGCGTAGACGCGATTTCTATGCTAAACGTGCGCTATCGCGATATAGCCGACAAATGATCGCTGGTGTGGTAGCCGGCGTGTTACGTTCTCGTTTCGTTCTCTCTTCTCGGGTGGATCGACGAACGGCTTCGCAATCTCGACGAGGTTTCGGCCGCAAACAACTCGTCTATATATCCGGATGTATCGAGAAAACGTGTGGAAGTTATGTTGTTTGTACGTGAGTTTAGTTTAACGAAGCTTATATGAGGTTTGCGGTATCGCGCGAGGGATAACTCGCGTGTACAATTACCGGGGGAATTGGACACCGTTATGCGCAGTTATACAGACTCCGCACTGTTCTTTGATCAGACAGATTAATTATGTAATTAATTATTCGCATGCAACACACACACACACGTTTCGATCGGGAGACTGGCAGTCTGAATTGGCGCGCGGACATAACAACGATTGTGTCAATTTAAATACATAAACTCTATTGATTTCGACACGACGCGGTTCTCCATATCCTGTAAACATATCAATAACGGAAGGACCAATCCACGTTTACGATTTGATTGTCCGATCAATATTACGTGAAACAACGGAATGAGAAGGAGCTCATTACTCTTGAATTTACTTGAGACAAAAAAAAAACGTGTTACTGTGAGAAAAATTTTTTACTTTCTCGTGTTCTTTTTTCAATAACTTAATTTTGCTCGTTTTTGTCACCTCCGCGCTTTTTGATATTAAACACAATTTAATCGCGTTGACGAACGAGAAGCGATGCATTAACAATTTAACTCCTCGTGTCTCGGGGAAGAGGAGAAAAAATATTGAGAGGGTTAATGCGTTTATACGGCCGCGACCGCTCGGACGAGCGGGTCCGACCGCGTGCTAAATCTTTAATTGAGCAATGAATCTTGGACGGGGGCGCGCGTAACCCCGCGACCGACGCACGTACGAAAGAATTATCGCGGGCCGCCGTGGAATTAATCGTTGCTTCCATTTTGGAGCGTCCTGCGGCGCGCAATGGCGCGCGCGCGAGTAGAAATAATTAAATTCTAATCCCGTCGGGTATATCATTCCAGAAAAAAAAAAAAAAAAAAAAAAAAAAACCATTCGTAAATTTATGTCAATTATGTCAGAACGCGTCAAGGATTCTAGCGCCTCGCCTAATAAAATCTTTTGCTAATTATTTTTTAGAACCGTCGTTTGTCTCTCCGGTTGCGTTCTACATAAATAGATACATAAATTCCGTACATACATTAACGCGTTATGGAACTCGATGGACTGTGCGAGCGCGCGCGGCATAGTAATTCATTGTCCGTTAAATCGCCTCGTTCGTTGTAATGACGTCGATGGAATGAGAAAGCCCGTTTTACGAGGCGACGTGTGCGCATATATTGCGCCGTCGTTTTATTGCACTTATCCGACGTTTTCGTCAAGGAAGCCGCGGCGGCCACGCGAACGTCAACGAAATCGGGAGCGTATGTTAATTTATCACAGCCTTTTACGATCCATAATCCCGAGCGAGCGCGCGCCGCCTTTGTTAACGTCGCGTGGACGATAACGACGACGACGATGACGACGACGTTGTTCCGAATTATGATAAAAGCCCGCGTCGCGTCCGATTTATACAAGCTAACTTAAATCGCTTCATTGTCTGCGTTCTCCCGCGAAACGAGTTTTCCGCGATGAAAGAGAAACAGAGAGAGAGACTCATTTTCTGACGAAAGATTATCTGTCTGTTTCAGAAATAATGAAGAGAGAGGCCGAAGCAGGCGCCATGACAGGTTCCGGGGGTCCGACAAGTCCTCACAAGCGCTATCGACAGGGTGACGATGAGCTTCGCCTTCTCATCCCCAGTAAGGTAAGTGTCGATCGATGCAAAGCAATATCGGAAAAAATTACAAATTACATAATCGACGATATAAAACGTGAAAACTTTAGTTTGCAATCTTTCAATTTTTTGGACTTTTCTTTTTTTTTTTTTTTTTAATATTATTTATTCGTCAGAGCGTTCGCCACGAAAGTGCACAAGGAATGCGGAAGCTGTCGTGTGTTCGGTGTTTCAGAAATGACGACGGCAACGCCTCGTTTCTCGGCGAGCAGCACATAAACGCGCACAATGTGGACAAGCACGTCGGACGCGCTTCCCACGTGCTTCTCCCGCCGCCGTACACTGGGTCAACTGTATTTTCTAGTCACGCGTGTTCGAGTCCGTCGATTTTCGCTATTGTACACTGACGCTGGTTGACTGGCAAAGACGGTAACGGTTCCCATATGTGCAACAAAACCGGGGGACCAGCTTCGGCACGTCCGCTCCGCCGCGGAACAGCCGGAGCTCTCTTCCGGTCATTGTCGCCACGCTCGGCGAACCGTTATCGGTTTCTCTCTCAGCAGTCGCTTTCTTTTCCACGCGCGGGGAAATTCCCGGAATATTTCGTGCGCGAAAGCTCTCGAGTTGCAGCGCTAACGAGAAATTCGCTCGCATCGAAGGCGAGTTTGCGCTTCTTCCTCTCTCTCTTTTTCTCTCCTCGACGCCAAGAAGTTGCCTCAGAACTATAACCCTTCCATCTTCGCCGCCGATATATCGCCGAGCCGGATGCTTCTCGGCTGGGCGGATATTTCTTGCGCCATCGTTTCCTCCGCGGTACAATAAGACGCAGAAGGCGAATATCGCGATTGCAGCCGCCCGCTTTCGAGGGCATCGAGAGAGAAGTAATATCGTGAATCGAGGTCTATTCCGTATATACCTCCTTTCGCTTCGGTATAATGATTGATTGTAGCATCGCGAGAGGGAAAACGCATCGCTCGTTTCTTAGATTTCGCTTTTGTTCAACGTATTTTCGGCGTATACATCGTCGACTAGAGTTTTATCGCAAAACGATTTACAGTAAACTGGTACGCTTGTTTTGTTTTGTTTTTTTTTTAATTGTTTTTTAATTTTATTGTTATATTCGCGGAATCACATCGAAACGAAATAAACGGGATCAAATACGAGCAAAAATAATATCAATATCTTTATTCTTTCAATAATTCGCACGTTTTACTCGAATGTTCAAATTCCAACTTGGATTTCTGTCAGAAACAAAATAAAAAAAAATATATATAAATAAATAAAAACTTCGATCTCTCGCGAATATTAACTGACGTAATTATATTTAAAAAATGACTCAGACGCAAATTTCGCACACATCGACGATGCGCTCAATTATTAAAATACTTCCGCCGTGTGCTCCGCATAATCCTGCAAACGGTTCGCGCCCCCGTGCACGTTAATAAGCTTAATTGAATTGAATGACCGATCGTCTCGTGGGAGCGAAGATAAGCACGTCATCATCGTGCCGTGTCTTGACACGCGAACGTTCGAAAAAAGTCAACGCCGCGTGAAATAATATCCGGCGGAGCCGGAGTAATAAGTCGCGGCGATGTAATAAGTCTCGGCTGTGTTTACTGCGTTTAATTATCGCGAAGTTGTCCGTGATAAATTAGCGAGAGGAGATTCGCGAAACCTGACGTTCGCATCGTCCGATGCTACGGCGAGATCCCGGGCTTCGTGACATCATTACGAACGGCCGTGGCACGATCGCGTCTGTTAATTTCGTAATGGAGAACAACGTGTCCACCACCACTGTTTCGAGGTGGTGGTGCGCGATTTAATCGCCGCCACGAGGACGCCTTATTGCGATCCGGTCGGTCGGGCACGAACAACGTCGCGCTCGATCGCGATCGAATCCTCGCTACATAAATCGACGACGTCATCTTGAGTGCGTCAGGGACGATCGGCACTGCACGTCGAATACTCGAGGGCTTACAATAGGATTTATGATTATTTGAAAATAATCATATGGAAAAAGTTGGTTGATAATCGAGAATCGCACTGGAGAAATTCGAGAGATTAATTATCTTCTCATTTGCGAAGTTTTATCATCGTCGAGCGAAGGACAAACGCGTGGCATTGTCGAGATGAAGATATATATCTGCGCGCTTTACTGCATAAATAACTGCATTCCTACGTCATCGCGTCATAATGTACAACCCGCGCGCATCGAAGCGCGTCCTTGACGCGCGCCTCTCCCTCGCGGAGGAGAGAGAAAGTGTTAATCGCCGGACAATGTTGGAGCTTATTTAATTAACTGTCAGTACGTGATGAATCTGTCATTAAAACTCCCGCGTGGCGTAACGAATCCGGTAAAAAGATTTAATTCGACGCGTTTGCGCGGCCGCATAGACGACGATTCTGTGCAATTATTTCACTTTTTACGAGAAGGAGAAAAAAAAACACAATGAATTCGCGTTCTCTGGATGCTACGTGCGTCGCGCGCACGTCGGAAGTTTGTACGGTTAAAATTAAAACTCTAACTAGAAGAAATACACGTCTTTATCGCCGAGCATCGGACGAACTCGCGGAGAAAGCGAAATGCTGGCGCAACTGGGAAGGGAGACTCGGGCAAGTAGAATTTCCGTATTTTTATTCTCATTATCCGTCCCGAGACGGATTATTTCACTTGCAGATGTACATTTTTCGCTTAAAATAAATATTTACCGTTGCCGGTACCGTTGCGCTCCTCTCAACGAGCTGTGTAGAAAACTTCGGTTGAAGTTGCGGACAAATCACGCGGATTTATTGTGCCAGTTCCGAATACACTCGGTAGAAGTAGAGATAAATATTTGGTAGTATAACTTTTTAATTGTAATTTTTGACTTATTATTTTTATTTCTCTTTTTTTCTTCCAATTAAACACTCGGAAGAAAAAGAGCCATAAAACATTGCGAGAATTGATATTTAGTGAGAAAACAAAGATCGTAAAAATATACTCAATATCTCTGTTGTCAAAATGATTGTTTTCTGTTGCAGGTTGCCGGTTCGATAATCGGCAAGGGTGGCCAGAACATAACGAAACTCAGAAGTCAGGTAAGCGTTTAGGCTTCCGCTCGTCTGTAGTTTCGCAAAGTAGTTTCGTTCTCGTCCTTCGTTCGTTTCTTCTCGCGGGAACGAACGGAAGATGAGGATTGTACAAAAATTAATCAAACAGAAGATCGTGAAAAACCGTATCAAGAATATCAGGAACTTTCACGCGTAAACGACAGCGCGCTGTTTTTTCGATCTTCTGATTATTAATACATACGCCGTATGTTTAGTTTTAATTACATACGTATCGAATTTTCAGTTGATTGAGAGTCATTTTCGTTTCGTTCATCAATTTATTCCAGCGACTTCTCGCCGCGCGGCTTGCTGTCGGTGTTAAAATTTTTATCAATTAAATCGCAAACTACTTGCATTTGACAATTTTTGCATTAAACTTTTCTTGCGCACATGTATGCGGATCGATGACACGAGTGCCCTTAACGGGGCAACGTAATTACCTCTCTCTCTCTCTCTCCGGTTCGCCCTTGAACATTTTAACCTCGTTTGTCCTCTAAAATAATTACGGCTCATGTTATTACGGCACGCGGAAAACGGATGTGAAGATTCATGTAATTTGTATCAAAAGCGAGGGAGCCGCGCGCGCGCTCGCGCGCAAAAGGCTTTGTCGCGAGAATTTGTTTCGCCCGGGTGCTCGTGTCGTTTTCCAAAAAGGCTGTCGCCGCCGTATCCGCGTACAAGCTTCATTATGCATTTGGTTCTTGAAACACGCGGGAGGAATTTTCCACGCCTCTTGTGTACATACATCTTTTGTATCAATATTTCATGAGAAACCGTTCGTTATTTTCTTGGTTGAACGAAGAAGAAAGCTTTTTGTTTCGGTCGGTCCCCTCGCTTGATACGATTTTAGTTTCGCGATCGTACATATTTATATACATATATATATATATATATATATATATATATATATATATATATATATATATATATATAT
>QVOA01007238.1:0-75709 GCA_014825685.1 Pseudomyrmex cubaensis | reverse complement strand
CAAACTTAGCACGGAATAGAACCATGTCCACGAAAAGCGATCGTAAAAACTCTTATGGGCCTGGCCGCTCTCAGGCTTCTCTCTGCTGCTAGTAATAACCGAACAGGGCCTACACGTGCGCTGTCGCGCGCGACTCGATACTTCGAGAATCGCAAACGCGCGCGCTTCGATACTCGATATATTCATTCTGGCGGGCAGACGTAGTAGCGGACGCACGACATAGAACAGAATTTCTCCTTCAAATTATTGGGTATTTCTGGCATTTATTGTTGTCTCGCGTGTAAATATCGATAATATACGTGTTACAAAGTGTCGAAACGTTCGGAACAATACGTAATTAGTATCGCGTACTTGCCGAAAACGATACGAGACGAATTTAACAGTAAAATTGTTTCGTAGCGCTTGCGTTTCCGCGAGACACAAAATGGTTAGCGCGCAACACGGAGATGTTCACACATTCGAGTTGTTTAGTTACTTCTCGCGCTTATCATTTATCTCGCGCGCGAACATCAATAGCAGACAGTTATTTTACATCGATCGAAGAGGAAATTGTGGTACCAGAGGAACTGGTTCGGGCAATTTCAACGCAGTCCACAGGTCAGTATCGTCGTGTCGTATTTACAAATACAAAACACAATAAACATTTCTGTTATAAAACTTAATTTTTAACTTTTATCTTACTTAAAAAGTCAATAATTTCTTTTTCTCATAGGTATTTTTACCAAGATTTTCTTGTTTCAGACTGACAAATTGTTCACGCATCGGAAGTTTGCGGCACCGAAGGAGCCAGTTCGGACAATAGGAAGGTGCTGGCACGAAGGTATGTTGTTTTCACTATTTTCACTTATAATTATTATATAATTGTCAAATATATTTTCTGATAAAAGCTTTAAAATTCTTACTTTTTTAATCAAGCTCAAATATATTTTGATATTTACATAAACGTTAAAAACTTAGTTTACATCAACAATAAAAAGAAATTTTGTTGTTACAGAATGTGTGATGTATGCAGAATGTGGCCAGCGCTCCGTGAGTATACTTCAGAGTTGTGATGATGAAATCAGTGCGAAGCGCGCGTGTAAATTCTTTTCTGATTTCTACGGTTTTTTTTTATTTCATTATATTTACATGCAAAAAATTAATCATATCTATATTTTATAAGAATAAAATCGTGCGGATGAGAAAGAAATAACGTTAAAGATATTCCGTTATTTATTTATTGAAATTTAATTATTATCTGCACAAGATTTTTGTCGACTACTGAAGTATTGAATCCGGTTTCTTTATACGAATTCGCGATGGTTAGATCGGTGTTTTTAATTTAAATTCGCAATATTTTGAAAATGTGCGCGTATTATACAGAGTCACGAATGTTTTTATTATACAATTCACAAAAGTATACTATCATGCTTCGGTTGAATATAAGGCAAAATAAATCTCGCTAAATTGAGCTGCAGAAAAGTCTTCGCAGTGATACACTGCAAGGCCAATAACGAGATTTGCGTAACAGCATTACGCAAATAATGGATCACACATCAAAATAAACCGAAATCTCGTTCCGATATAAAAACTTTTTATTCAAGATTTTTTAAGTGTTAGTTGAGTTTTGTCAAGTTGTATTATTATTTTAGAGAAATAAGTACGCGATAGTCAGTTTCACATATTCCGTTTTCACTTATTCGGTGATTAAAGTGTGGACTTTGGAAAAGTATAAACTCTAAACTGCATTAAGACTTACTTAAATTTCGCGTGTGTATATTTCGCGTCTTCCGCGTCGCGAGTGACAAAAAGTGCTACAACTACGTGGGACGACGCAAAATCTGTTGGATCACTTCCGTGAGGAACCGAGGGGTAGAGAGGAAGATACATCGATGGACGACGAAGGGACCGCACAAATATGAGTTACAAAATCAATTTTTGTTTGTTCTTTTCAGCTAACAGTTGTTGTTATCTATTTTTATACACTGGTAATTTTATAATTATCTAAAGTTAAAGTAACATTTTTAATAGATTTTAACTTATTTGTTAAAGAGATTCTTTATTAATTGTTATTTGTTAAAGAGATTTTATTCTTTTTATTGATACTATCTATATAGACTAGACTTTATATGCAATTTATACAAAGATATATTTATATTAAATATAGCTGAAAGCAATTTGTACATTGCATGCATATAAAGTGGCCGTCTATACTTCGCACTGATTTCCAATAGCGTAAATAAAGACAATCATACATTATAGCATGATTTTCTTTATTTGTTATTTTTATATACCTTTAATGGTGATATATATATTATATATATCACCATTAAAGGTATATAAAAATGATATATATATTATATATATCACCATTAAAGGTATATAAAAATGATATATATATTATATATTATATATAAATATTTATTTTTTAACACTTGTTTTCATTGATGATATTTTTGCTCATTTATTTTTGATGTGTATATTGACTATGTCTACATGTTATTATATGAAGTTTTTTATCTTTCCATTTTTTAGGCTTTTAACTCTTTTAGATTTTGTTAACATTCTTTGTATTTTTTGAATGTTGTGAATTTTTTTGAAGAATTCTTTCGTGAATTTGTTTGTGAATTATATGAATTCTTCTTTAACTTTCCTTATATATTCTTTCATCATATTTCTGATATAAAACCTACTTTATATGAATATAAAATAATAAACTTATATTCTCGTAAATATGAAATCACGTATTAGAAATACATACTTGTAAAGTAGACTTAAAAAAGCAATAGAAAGGAAGGAGAGTAGGGATTCTTTTGGAATAGGAATAACTGAAGAAAATTCTTACACATAGGGAAAAATATTGATAAGTAGGAAGAGTTAGGAATATCTGATACTAAATATTTAATAATACTATAGCATACGCACTGATAATCTGTTCGTGGACATGGCTACGTGGTTACCAATGAGCATGGTTACCAATGAGCACCACTGTGCAGTGTGGACATAGCGCTAGCGAACAAGGCAAAAAAGTGATAACATGCGGCCGTGACTGCTTTCAGTCTTCTCTCTGATTCTAGTTATAGCGCAATATATATATTTTTAAGAAAAAATGGGTAAAGGGCGAACAAATAAGCCACGGAAGCACTTCGCCGATAAACGTCGTGAAAAGCAAAAGGTAACGTTATTAATTATAAACAAGAAACTTTACAATTTAATAAGAAGGTTATGTATATATAAAACTATTAGTTTATATGAAATATAATAATACATGCTTTTAATGATTGCTGATAATACAGATTTAAAAAATATGTGATATAATTAATGTTTTTACAGAAAAAAGAATGGGATAAGAATACCCCACACAAAAGCTATGCAGACATCATAAGAGAAAATTCCGACTTTGAATTATACTATAAGACACAGAAAATAGTTCCAGAAGACAAGTGGAACGTGTTTATCAGCACTTTGCGGACCAATCTTCCAGTTGCTTTTCGAATTACTGGCTCAAAAGCTGAAGCTAAAACATTATTAAAGATAATTAAAAGTGATTTCTTTAAAGAAATTTTGAATGCAAATTTGGATGATGATAAAGAAGGGTCTGAGACAAAATCTATATTACATAGTTTACCATTTTATCCAGAAGAACTGGCTTGGCAGTTGCAGTTAACTAGAAAAGATATTAGACGATCTGAAGCTTATTTCAGATTACATAACTTTCTTATTGCTGAAACTAACAATGGTAGTATCAGTAGACAGGAAGTAGTTAGCATGGTTCCTCCTTTAGTCTTGGATGTCAAACCTTCGCACAAGGTATTTATGATGGTATAAAAACTTTTGTTTTAATATAAACTAAAACTTGCAAATCTTTATCTTCAGGTTCTTGACATGTGTGCAGCACCAGGATCCAAAACAGCACAGCTTATAGAAATGATACATGCAGATGAGGGAAATGTTTTTCCAGGTAGTTAATATTAATAATAAATTAAACACATAAACGTGTAATTTTAATATATATTTATAAATTTTTATTGTAGAAGGTTTTGTAATAGCCAATGATCTTGATAATAATCGTTGCTACATGCTAGTACATCAAGCTAAAAGACTGAACAGCCCAAACATTCTTATTACTAATCATGATTCATCAGTCATGCCGAATTTTGCATTCACAAACTCAGATGGTACAAAAGACACATTAAAGTAAGTAATTTATAATTTTTTAGTGATTATATGATTATGATTTAAACTTTTTATTTCTGTAGGTTTGATAGGATACTTGCAGATGTTCCATGTAGTGGTGATGGTACTATGCGAAAAAATCCTGATATATGGTGCAAGTGGAGTCCTGCTAATGGCAATAACCTTCATGGGTATGTATAATGTAATTTTTTAATATAGTTATGTACTTGTAGAGAATAATAAAGAATACTAATTGTATGTGACTTCTAAAGAATCCAGTACAGGATTGCAAAACGAGGCTTAGAATTGTTAGCAATTGGAGGGAGAATGGTATATTCCACATGTTCGTTAAATCCCATTGAGAATGAAGCTGTACTTCACAGGCTCCTTTGTGAGACTGGAGATTCAGTACAGTTAATTGACTGTAGAGATTTAGTACCAGGTTTGATATGTGATCCTGGTAAGTCTTAAAGTTTTAATAAATAACAATATGTAAGAATAATAGTATAGTCTGCAATTTCTTACACAGGTGTCACACACTGGAAACCTGCATCTAAAAATTTACAATTTTATGACAACTGGAGTGATGTGCCAGAACAATGGCAGACACAAGTACGACCAAAAATGTTTCCTCCGGAAGCGAATGAAGTGTCCAAATTTCATCTTGAACGTTGGTAAATATAAATTAATGAACGCAAATATATTTTGTATTTTGTAGTTTTACTTTTATTACTATTGTATAGTATGAGAATATTACCACATCATCAAGATACTGGAGGTTTCTTTGTTGCTGTGCTGGAAAAAGTAGCATCTCTTCCATGGGAAAGTGAACCTGGTACATTAAATAAGAATGAACAGAATTTAGGTGATAATGAAAATAAAGATAAACTTGATCTTCAAGAAGAAAGTTTGCAAGATGTAAAATTGTTAAAAAGCGGAAAAAGAACATTAGAAGAAGAAAAGAAACTACGAGAGCCACAAAAAAAACGAAGAAGGGATCTTGGTTATAGAGAAGATCCATTCGTTTTCTTTAAAGACGATACAGAAGATGTATGGCAGTCTATTAAGTAAGTTTCGAGTTTTTTCGGTTTTTTTTTTTTTTTTGTTTTTTTTTTTTGTTTTTTAGAGTAATTTGTCTTTTTTCTTATTTTTTTAATACGCTTCCAGAAAGTTTTACGGTATATCTGAAGAGTTGGATCCGCGATGTCTATTAGTAAGATGTCATGAAGGAAAAAAGAAAAACATTTACTTCACATCACCGGCAATTCGTGATATAGTAATATCTAACGAAAATACAGTCAAAATGATAAATACTGGTGTTAAGACATTTGTACGATGCGACAATAAAAATATGAATTGCGCCTTTAGACTTGCTCAAGAAGGGATGCAAAGTATTGTTCGTTATATAAGTGATAAGAGAAAGCTTCAGATATCAAAAGAAGATTTAATAATGCTTTTACAAAATAACGATCCACATACACCACCTGAAATTGTAAAATTCAGTTCTGACACTCAGCAACATCTCAAAGATTTTGGTAAATATAATAATATTAATCTATTTTTTTGCTTTTTTTACACAACATATAAAATACACAAATATTATTTGAAAAATATATTTAATTCAAGCGATTGGAAGTTGTATTCTGTTATACAAAGAAGATAAAACTGACGATCCAAACCAGTTGAATCTCCAACTAGTAGGATGGAGAGGGACAATGTCGCTTAGAGCGTATGTGCCTACTTGCGACGCGATTCACTATTTACGGCTTTTAGGAGCAGATTGTTCTAAATTTGGTATGTTAAACATGAAAAGTATGTTATTATATAAGAATATATAAATATATTCATTTTAATACTATAGAGAAAAACAAATTCGAGGAAAATCGTGCAGCCGCATTAGTTGCATTAGAAGACGTTAATAACAGCGATTCTAAAACTGAAGATTCTACTAATGAAAAGGTAGTAATGGAAAACGACAATTGTGTGGAGAAAGTAGACGATACTGATTGAAATGAATCGTTTGTTATTAATGAATAACTTATTTGATAATTAAGACTTGCCAACTTTCCTAATTTTTTACATGCGTTCTAAATGTGTATTACAATTAGGTGAAACGTTTAAATTGCATGTTTTATTTAGCGGAAAATACATTCTTGTGTGTGAGCACGATTGAGTGATAAACGATTGTTAATATCGGATTAATTTACCATTAATGGTAAAGATTACATGTCATAAATAAGCTAAATAAAAAATATGATTTTATGTGTAAGGACAAAAACTTCGAAAAAAAACGAACAGTAGAATGATGATGAAATGATTGTTTTTACTTTCCATTTTCTATGAAATAACATTTCTTGTTATAAAAACAATTATGTTATCTACCATCGTTTGAGCGATAACTTCCATTCCCTGATACCGTATTTTTTTCAATTGTGGTATGCACTATACAAATTTTTATTATAAATATGGCCGGATTTGAAAGAATTATTAATTCAGAAGTGACATTTTTTTCTCGTAACATTTGATATCACTACATTTAATAATTGATGTAATCTCGCAGGATATCCCGAGTATCATGCGATAACGATAGAAAGAATGGAATCTGTTAACAACTCCTCGCTTTGACGTCGCGTCATGTCGTATTTTATGAAATCCCTTTATATAAGCGTGTCTAAATTTTTAAATGCTAGAATTTCAACTTGCGATGAAAAATTTTAGTTGGATTACTACGAATAAAGGACGGGTTTTGCTATAAAAATCATTTAAATATAGATACAAACATGAAAAAGACTAGACAATCATTAACACATAAACTAGAAAATAAATATATATAAAATCAAAATCTCTAAGACTCATCAAATTTCTCCATTTGTCTTGAGGTTGATGTCTGATGCTAATAATCTTTATTCGTCGGCGATGTTAATTTACCGGTGAGATTTTGTGAGTTGGATGGCGATTTCGAACCTAAAATCATATAAATTTCGCGCATTTATTTCGTAAACAATTCTTTCTGTGTAAGATCTTTTATTAATAGTTATCATAAAAAGTTCTTTAAATCAAATCGATCTTTTATTAAAAAGATGTATTAAGACTTACAGCTTTTTCCAAGTTTGTTTCGTGGATTATTTGCACATGGGTGATCGCCCATGAGATGTTCTCTCCACTTGTTTTGATTTACCAAAGCTGAACAGAGAGGACAGCGTTCATATCCTTCTATAGGTTCTAAAATACAAGAATTTGAATTTATTTCTTTCAATTTCTAGTATTGACAATTACTGTAAGCATATATTCACACGTACTTGTGCATTTCTTGTCTTGTCTGTGATTCTCAAATGTATTTTCGTGTACCGCCTGTTTGCACGTATCACATTTTACGTAATTACTTCTCATATCGCATTCATCTGTAATAAAAATATCAATAAAATAGTTTAGTATATTAAATTATATAAACTCATAAAATGTTGTCAAGTACTTACTTAACAAGTGTAGATTCAAATAAGAAATTTCTACAACTTGCTTGCATGCTTCGCATTTTGTTAACATAGGACAAGTTCTCCAGTAATGTATGTTCAGACCCTCCTCAGAGTACACTTGACCCTTAGACAGGCAAAATATGCACATTCTGCTAGAAATGAGAAAACGTTACAAATGTTTCATTATCTTTGCAACTGACAAATTTTATTGATTCTATACACACTTATCTCCTTTATGATCGGTACTGTTCTCGGACGGAGATGTGATACTCGTTGAGCTTCCGGTACTCACGACTGGACTCGATCTCGAAGGTGACTTGGTTAAATTAGTTACATTATTTTCCGATGATTTAGTTCGCGTAGGCGTCGTTGTTGCTTTATTGCTGGCTTCGGCTTCCTTTTTCCTCTATAATCATTAATTTTTCCATATAAAGTCAAGATTTCACTTTTATACATACTTGTAGATAAAATACAATTTGCAAATGTCACAACATACTTGAAGATCGATCAGATCGAATTCGTGGAAGAGTTGACGATACAACAGGTTCCGTCGAGTTATATCATCATCTGGTGGCAATTGCTTTCGCACTAATCTAGGATTGACCTTATAAACCAACACGAGAATTCTTTCAGAGACCTTACGTACTGCTTCGGCCGGATGGTGCAAACCGGAAGAACCTAATTCGGATAACGTCCGACATGTCAGCCCGCTACAACAGTTACAATACCTTATCAGAGTAATTGCGTTTTAATAACACAAGATGTTGAGGAAGGACCTCTGCGGGTCGACCCAATGATAAATTCAAGCTACACTTCTTCTGCAGAAAAGACAGCAGAGGTCCGAAATTCCTCACAATATCTGATTATATTCTCAATGTGAATTTTCGAGCATTTTAACGACATTATTATACAGAATCACCTTTGCTTTTCCGTGGAGATGCCGTGACTCAGTATTAGTTGCTCCACCATTTCCAGCCTGCTCAGCGCCAGTCTCTGGTGCGTGCTACTGTTGACTGGTCTCGTCAAATGCACCGGTATTATATGCAACTCCCGCACACATTTGCAATCTGCCATGCTGAGAATCGTGTGCACTGCCATGTTGTGTATTCTCGGCGTGGTGTCTCCCGACTTCGTCAAAAGTTCCGGCAGCAAACGTTCGACGCTTCTAGCGATTTCAGTCGAAGATACCCTATATAAATTATTTCGATGTTGTAATTATTAATTTTTGTTTTTACATAAGAACAATGATGTTAAAAATATTTGTGTATTTTCTGTTAGGGAAGAGAGTTTTTACTTGTCTGCGGCGAACTCGGAGAAGAATATTCTTATAAGTTGCGCAGCCAAACTGTACACGCTGAAAACCTTGTCCCTAAGAGCTCTGTGTAGCAGCAGAATTGCTGCCCTGGCCACTTTATTCGGGGAATGCTTCGATACTTCCGGATCGAATGTCTTCAGCTCCTCTTTCAATTGCATCAATCCTTCCTCTTTGTCCGTAAACTGTTTCGAGTAAAACTTTTCCACCTGCATATGATAATCGTTATCGCTCCGTATTTAGATATTGTTGAAAAAAATAATATTGACAATGTTGTTACCATATCCATTCCAAAGACAGCGATAGGTAACGCGGCTTGTTTCTTCTCCCTATCATTCAGCTTCGAGGTAACTTTCGTCTCCGTGTTGTCCAAGTGACACTCTCTCGTAAATTCGTTCGTATGTGAGCTAAAAATTAATCCGTGTGAATGTTTGTATGTATATCTATGTAAATTGTTAATTGTCCATTCCTCTTACTGTCTAAGAGCAGGGATGGTTCTTTCTTCGTAAGCTTCGTAACTCGAGCGAAGGGCCGGTCCCGCCGATTTAGTTTTACGTCTTAAAGATCCTTTGTTACAGTTGCTCTGTCTCTCAAGGACACCGTTCGTCGGGCTGTCGGTTACCTCTGAGAAATGTTAAAACTTTATACATATATAGTATTACAACAAAATTAAAACACTTTTTAACGCAATATACGTTTCAATAAATGTGTACCAGGACTGTTGGGTTTTTGATGTAACGGTGACACCGGCGGTTGATGCGCTGGACCAGTTGGCGACAAGGCGCCATCGCGATTAGGTGGGATAACCAGTCTCGGGGGAGATGTAACGTCGTCGGGCAACACCGCTTTGTTCGAAGTACACGTGTCAGACGTCATTTCTTTGTCATCCGTGGACGACAGGTTGTTTTTCTCTACAGGCTGCACCATTAATCAGCTTGATAATTATTATTATTAACCGAGCTTTCGCTATTGCGAGAGACGATTCGAAGAAGTCGCGAGCGCTACTCACCCCGTGAACTTCGAGCAGATTGTGTATTTCCAACGCCTGGTAGACTTGCTGTCTGTATTGTTGAGCCTGGGCCTTCTTGGCTTTGGCTTTGTCGTAGTCCTCCAACGCAATGGCATACTTCTTCTCTAATTCGTACTTGCCCAGACGCTCGCCTGCTTTTCTTAAATTCTCCATTGCCACCTTCAACTTCGAAGCGTACTCGAATCTCTCTTCTTCTACCGCTATCAATTTCTTTGCTTCCATCTGTCTTATAATTTTGGCCACTTCCCGATCGACGTACATTTCGAAGGCTAAATCGTCATAAGGCGAGGTATAATGCGGATTGTACGGGGCATCCCCTTGTCCGGTTAATTCCTGATCGGAAGGTTCGCCAAGTATATTTATAGCAATAAGACCAACCTGATGGAAAAAGATTTCTTAAGTTTCTATCTCAAAATATGCAAGTAATCTAATCTAATTTTAATTTATTTTACGATTTATTGTGAGCGTAATTATAGGTGAGATCATTATTAAGACTTTAGTGTGAGCTATATATACACCTGACAATAAATATTGTGCGCGTTACTGTGCGGTTTATGTAGCCTGAGCTTCAGAGACAACGTTTCCGTCTCTGGTAGAGCCACGCTTTTCAGCTCCCTGCTCTTGTAAAGGGTCGACGCGTTGTCCGACAATGTGATGTAGCCTAGGTAACTGAAATTCGTCGAAGCGGATGCATTTTCTTCCCTCGAAGTCCAGATCTCTAGTTTCTCAGCTGCAATTAAAGAAGATATGTCGCGTGATTAACAGTGTTTTCTTTTCGCGAAAATTACATCAATAATTTCCGCCATGAGATTTAGATCCGGTGATCTAAATCGTTTTAAAAACTGGTATAAATAGGTTTTTTGCCGATTACGGTTTTCATTTCCGGCGGCGCAGTCGGAAAAATCGAGCGAGAGACGAAAAGACGATGTAGCCTCGGGAAATCACGGTAGGCTCGTTAATTCGATTTCCATTGTCGGTAAATTGCTTTTCAGCCGGAACGTCGTTTTAACGGGCACAATGATGACTTTAATCGCGTTCACAAGAAAAATAACCTTTTGCGTTTAACTTTATTTTTATGACGAAGTATTTATTACTGCTATTTATAACTAGTGAACTCACGTATGAGATACTGGTGAGCCAACACTTGTATCCTCGTAAGCTTCGTGGGCCCGTGAAGACGTAGAATCAGTTCTTGAGGATACGTGCAGTTTCTTGCACTTTGCCAACCTCTTACTGTCGGCCCGTGAACATTAAGCTCTAACGACGAGTGCCTGTCTTCTTCGCCTTTATAGAATAAATTAGAGTGCAATTAAATTTCAAATATATTACTTTTCTATTACAAAGAGGAAAAGCAATAAATTTATACTCTAAAAGAATTTTTCTATTTTAACTCAAGCGAATATATTTTTCATTTCTTTATGTTCATATACATTCGATGTATTGGCAATCAAATAATTCTTACAAAATTAAAATAATTGATTTAAAAAATTACTTTTCTAGAGTTAAACAGAAATATTTATATCATATTTATTTTGGTAGCATGTGTTGTAAGATTATCTAGAGATAAAGGATTAAATTTTCATTTACACACACAGACGAAATCAACATAAGATATTTCAAGTTACTCTCTTAAACTTGTGAGCATCAAAATGTCAATCTCGAGAATCAAATGTCGATCAAACTTGAACTCGGGAAAGTTATTTACTATACGTTACTTAATTATACATAGTTGCGTGATGCTTATATCGTGCTCAAATATTTTTTTCATATAATATCAAGAAAATATTTCTTTATATCAACCTATTTTTATTCGTCATTTCTATTATTCATAAGTTTCATTGACAAAACGAATTGTATTTATGCTATCATGTATTCTTTGAAATTTTGCATAGTTAGCAAAAATACATCTTTGAGAAGTAATAGGATATTGTCACGCAATACTGCAGTTTCGTACGTGATTTGTGATTGCATATTAAACAGATTGTGTACGGTCGTTTTGAGCCGCGTGCTACTTTGCACTCATGAATATAAAACGACGTCAAGTTTCAAAAGTATTGTAATTTTACAACGTATATGTGTATACGTATATAAGAAAGAAAAAGTACATTGTTCGCGCGCCGATCTGACTGAAGTACCGAATACTCTTCTACGCAAATTATAAGCGAGTCACGGCTAGTCTTGTCGGAAAAATCAATGCATTCAATGAAGTATGGTAAAACGCGGCAGTTCTGGCCAAACACTTAGCCGACCGTCACAATCAAAATAATTAAACGTTGAAAATTACACGGATCGTAGTCACAAACGATAAGTTTTAAAGCACAAAAAATGTGAAAAAAGTTCTGTAATATTTGGATTATAAATAACTATATTAAAAGTTCTGGACAACTTTGTTAATTTTTAGAAAAAATAGCTATACATTGGTTTTTTTACTAGTTTTTTAATTCTAGTATCTCTCACGAGCTGCTGCACTACTACTCTGACTGCGGAAGTAGTGTCAGACAACACTTTTTGACAAAACCGTTATTTCCACTTAATTTTGTCGTAAATATAAAATTTAAATCCATGTAATTCTCAGTGTCTTTCGGTCACCGCCCGAGGTTAACCCGCGTTTTATATTATGACGCAAGGTCTGGCTCAGTCTTACTCGTGGCGTAGACGACGTTAAATCCGACTTTCCTAGGCATGCTGGAGAAGAGTTGATCGTCGGAAAGTGGCGACCGATGAAGTAAATGACCGAAATATTACATCACACGCGCACGAAGCGCACGTATAAACGAACGAACGGGGAGGAACGGAGGAATACGTCAAAATCTAAAAGGCACAGCCATCTGCAAGCTCGATAAAGGGGGAGCTTGCAAGTTTCACCCCGGCGCGCATGCCACCCCACTTGCGCGTCCGGCCGCGGCGAAGCTTGCGACAGAACTGGCTTCGTGCTAGAACCATCGTATCTGACGCCACTCTGACAGTTTGAGGAATTTTCCTGCGAAAAGGCATGCGTGTGTATTCGCTAATGTGCGTTGCTTCGCACAGAGGTTGCGCCCATGTATCCAAGAGATTTCGCAATATTGCAAGAAGAACGTAATTAACAAGCAAAATCCGATGAGAAAGAAATAAATCAGACATTCAGGATTTGACACAGGAATTTTCTTTCCTTCGATCATGGAAGGTCAAGGATTGACTTTGCGACGACTGAAACACTTTCCACTTATTTCTATTCTTGCCCGTTCAATTTTTACAAGAACCAATTTGGATTTAAAAATAAATCATTTCTGTCTCAATTAAAATTATATTTTTGTTTCATTTAATTTTTAATATTGTGCTATTTTTTCAATTTTACGTTTGATTAATTACATTTGTAATTTATATATTTTGAAGTACTAGAAAAAAAAATAAAGTTTGCAAAATTAAATTTAGCTTTTATTGACCTTTATAATTATTTCTCAATTAATTCATTTCTCTGAAGCTACATATCTACTTACTCTATCTTCTAAATAAACTTTGCATTTTAAATTGAAATTTTTATTTTCAGATTTAAAGTTTTGCATCATGTGTTCAAAAAATATGTTTTATTTAAACGTATTTTTTATTTAATAAAAATAAATAACGGAATATCTTTAAATGCAAAAATCAACCAAGATAAAGTGATTTGAGAATCACTGAGATATTTATCTATATGAAGGACATATTGTGTTGTGCAGTTTGTGTTATTTATGGTAATCTACATTCTAGTCGATCTATCCGTCTCTTGTGTTATACTCGAATCTGCTCGAGTCGAAACATAGACTGTAATTTCGTAATGGATCAATAAACGGAGGCTGCGTGACGTCAGAGGGTGCGGTAAGGGTAGACGAGCCCAAGAGTGATGACTATATACACACACCCTCCTTTTCATGTTTTGCGACCACGTGCAGGCGCACGTGCTACATAATTTCGATTGTTCTCGCACAAAAATATTTCCGTATTTAAATTATCGCATGAAAACAATTGTGTAAAGTGTTCCAATCGATAGTTTGCGCGAATATTCCAATTACATGTTGCATCAATAGCCAATGCTAGTAACAAATAATTTCTTGAATTTAAAAATATAGCAATATATGACACTTTTATAAAAAATAAAACACTGATATTTTATTTATAGAAAGTTATATATATAATTTTATTAAATATATAAACATTTACACATACTTATACAGTAATTTAGATAATACAAAGTTTGGAATATATTTAAAAAAAAGTAGAAGTTTTCTTATATCCTAAAGGAATGTTTAACTATGTAGTAGCAAAGAGATACAGTAGGCCTTTTACAAACTGGAAGATCTCTGATCCACCTAGTTTGGATTGACCATAAACTCTGTCAACGAATGTAATTGGTACCTCTCCTATTGTATATTTCAATTGTCTAGCTCTGACAATCATTTCCATTTGAAAGACATATCCTTTCGATACACATGATTGTATCAGTTTTTCCAGGACATCTTTTTTGTAAAGTCTAAACGTTAAGAAATGAGAAAACATTAGACTATCATACATCTCGTGTATACTACAGATAAATCTGACAAATTTACCTGAAGCTACCAGTCAAATCACTTGCACCAGGTCTAAGTAAAATTTGAGTTAAAAAATTTGCACCTCTACTGACTAATTTCCTTTTAAAATCCCATCCGTATACACCACCTCCATCAATATATCTTGTACCACTAACTATGTCCAGATCAAGATATTTTTGTAACTCAGCCATTTTTGGAATAAATTTTGGCTAAAAAAAAGAATAATTCTTTTATGCAAACATTAGTGTTCCTGCTCAATTTTTCAAATAATCGTTATGAGCCACATACATGATGAGACAAGTCAGCATCCATGATAACAATAAAGTTTCCTGTTGCATATTTTATTCCATGCATATAAGCAGTTCCCAGTCCTAGCTTCTTTTCTCTGGGCTTTAGGACTATTTTATCCTCACCGTAAACATGTTGCAGTTGCTTGGCCATGTCCAGAGTTCTATCCGGAGAACCATCATCTATCACGATAACTTCATAGGCGAGCTCGCTGCAATATTGTAGATTTTCGCTTGACGATTTTTTTCAGCATCGCAGCTTAAATTTATTTTCCTTACTTATTCATTATTATATTATAAACATGTAATTTTTTAACTTAAGGTTATGAGCATTTATCTAATTACCTTGCTTCCATATATTTTCTGATAAGCCATATTATTATTGGCAAATTCTCCACCTCGTTGTAAGTGGGAAGTAAAATTGAATACTTGTCATTTTTGCACAATTCTTTTAAATCTTTTTTTCTTTTTTGTTCTTT
Organism: Pseudomyrmex cubaensis; assembly: GCA_014825685.1. NCBI lineage: Eukaryota > Metazoa > Arthropoda > Insecta > Hymenoptera > Formicidae > Pseudomyrmex > Pseudomyrmex cubaensis. The sequence continues at coordinate 60,426 of QVOA01007238.1, read as the reverse complement.
ATTTACCATTTTAACTAATTTTTACACGAGAATTACACGAGTTTATACAGGAATTGACAAGCAAATCAACGTGACACGACGGGGAACTTTGATTCGACAAGTGGTAAGACTGATTTGTTTTTGTCATATGTGTAGTGGCATTACTGGATATTTAAACCCGCGAGTTTTTTAAACTAATCTTGTTAGATAAGAAATAGTTTAATTTGTCTTTAATTTTTTAAAAACAAATTTTGATTACATATATTCAAAAGTGTACTATTCTAAAAAATATAAAAGTTTTTTGAAGAAACTAATCTAAAGGTGTGATAATAAGGGCGAACATTGAACAAACACCAAATTAAAACAAATTGCAAACAAATGTAACAGTCACTTAATAAATATAAGTGAAAACATTTTTTTTCTATTTATTATTGATACATATATTTGTATCAATATATTTGTATCAATATATTTGTATCAATATATTTGTAGCAAAATATTTGAAATTTTATTTTTAACTAGAATAAGAGAAAATATTATAAGTTAAACGTGTGTAATTAAGTAATTGTGCGTATTAAAACAAGTAAAGAAAGATTTCTTTTAAGAAGTAATAACGTTTATTTGTGTTGCTTTATTAAAACAGTTTGCGTTTCATTTCAGATTAGTATTTTTTTTTTTTTTTTCAACAAAAACTATTAAATATCGTTACATAAAGATGCGTGCCGATGCTGTTTCATATATTTTACAATAATTTCTTGCAATACTTTGTAGACTTATCATGTTTTCCGCATTTATTGACTATTCTATAATCGCCGATAATCGTTTATCACCATAACGAGACGTGCATTCCGCAAATATCTGCAAAGATGCTTACACACACATATGTTCACATTTACACGCTCGCACACAAATATATATATTTCATATATATATTTGGTCCATTGGCCGTTTCCGCCGCGTATACGGCAAAGGTCGACTAACCGATAGTGCCGCACGAGTATTTTTCGACACCCTGGACAAACAGACTTTTGTATTTTATTTACTTAAAGAAAGTACTATTATGTATGTATATAATATCTTAAAAATTTTAGGTATATATATATATATATATATGTGTGTGCGTGTGTGTCATGTAATAAATGTAATATGTATTGTTTTCAGTTATTGTTCAGTTGTTAATTATTTCATAGTAATTAACAGCAAAAAGATAAAAACAGATAATATATCTACTATTTACATTTAATTTTAAGATATTCATTATATTTAAATAATTTATCGTTTTTCTCGCGTAAATCTATATACATGTGAAGACATAGATTACAGATGTGTTTAAATGTTTTAAAATGTTTATATTTTTATAAGAAAAAGATTTAAATTTTTTGTGTTTCATAATTTTACTCCTGTTATATACTCCATTATGATTTTTGAGAGTGTCTGACATTTCTTCTAATAAAAACTTAAAGTTTCCAGACGGCCCTGTCGACGATGTACCCCTTACTCTGCAGAACAGCGTGTGTGTTCATGCCGACAACCCCCACTGCCGGCGCCTCCACTTCTGCCGACCTCGAGATAGCCGAGAAGCAGCCGCCGCTTTCGAAGCAAACGACGCCGCACTCTACGCTCGGTCGTTCACGGATTCGGAGTGTTCGTTTCTCTGTTCCGATCGGTGTGGTCGGCGTGCATCTGTGCTCTTTGCGAATTTACACAGCAGTGTCGTCGGTACGTAAAAAAATCTGTTCGGAATTTTTGTTTAAAACTTTCATCGTAAAAAAACATCGATCGCGACAAAGCGAATCGGAACAAGCGTTAAAAAACGAGTGTCGGCCGATTTTGCAAAAAGAAATCGTGGGTGTGTGTTCGTGTGTCTGTGTGTGCCTGTGGGCGTGTGTGGTGGAACGTATGTGCAGTGATCGTGTATGTGTGTGTGCGCGCCGATCTGTAGGCAATTTAAAAATGCCCCGTTCGGTTGTTACTGGCGGAAGCTGAGATTTCAGCGAGACACGATTGTTGATTGTCACTGTACCTCGATGGAGCTTTCGAAATGAAAGATCGACCAAAGATAATCATTTGTGTCAATCGGTTTATTGAGAAGAGCGAACCGCGACCGGAGAGATCTAGGACAACGACTTCGCGTGCGCGTCTTCATGTTAACGTTTTCTCAAACTCGCTTCTCAAACTGAGAGACCTAAACCAACATAGAAATCTGCGCGAACTCTTTTTTGTTCATTCCTTAGTTCTTCACATAATTGCGAGATTTTATTCTTTTTGTCTTGCCAAAAAAAAAAAAAGGGATTCTCTCAAGTCGTAAGACCGTAACTTTTTTATCTCATCTTAAGCAAGAAAGATCGGCCGTCGACACTTGTCTTCTCACGGAGTCGCAAAATATCATCTCCGTGATAAACGGGCCGCAATTTCCGCAGCATCTGGATCTTTAGTCATCTTATTTTCGTTTCTCTCGACTTTCTACCAGCTATCTGCATAGCAGTCGAATTACACGATGTAACAACAATGACTATATGTGTAGATGTTAGCGTCACGTTTCAATTTTGTGACCCGATCAATCGACTTCCGCGAGAAACGCGCTTGCTGAGGGTCGCATAATAATTTTGGACTCCGCAATGGGTCCTCTCTGCAAGAGGGAGGGAAAGGGGAGAGCGACGACGTGAGGAAGTCGTTTGAATTTAGCGGGGGGTCCATGGACACCGTGGCTAGCTGCGAGCAGCATCGGATGGCAGGCATGGCGCACACACCGTTGCGAGGGATAGATTGAACCGCTCCGCACCCTGCGATCAATAAACTCGGCGAGAGGGAGCAGCCCCGTGACGAGCCGTTCAACTCCGCCACATTTTGTCTCCCTTCTCTCTCCACGTTTCTCACCAACCTTCTATCGCGATCGCTTTTTCCTCCCCCGTCTTCACCCCCTCGTCATCGACGTTGTCGACTCGCTCGCTGTTCTTCAATCGTAACCCTTGCTATCAGCGATTCAACACGTGCACTTCCACACTTCGTTCCGCAGCAAGATAGCGTTCTCTCGCGCTTGGCGGATTATTGCGGATTAACAAAGGCCAAGAAGGCTCGCGACTTTTCAGAATTCCCCTAACTTTAACCGCCTGCTTTTGCAAAACGTTGCACGGTGAGCAGCGAGTTGTAAAAAATCATGGTTTTTTTTTTAGGCGAAAAGGGTTTTTAATTTATGATAAAACCATAAGTAAGCTACAATAATTATAGATAATCAAAATTATAGATAATTGGTTCAAGAAATTAAATTACGTTTAAACTATATTTTTCTGAAATGTTTCGTCTGTAATAGACAATGTTTTGTCTGTAATAAAGAGTTAAACTGGTCACAATTAAACATACATCTGATGATTCACAGAACAAAAATATGAATGAAAGACTATAAGAATCTAATATTTGATTTCTACAAGCGACCACAACCAATTACATGCACTTTAGCGATAAAGAGTAGCCTGAGTTCTTTAACGCATGCTAAACTACTACACGTATTGAAAGTGATTGTGCCCGAACGGTTACCAACAAACCGACCTTGAACCAGTGAGAGTTCTTTTGCATTCATCTGTCAAATTCGCAGACGCTTTATTTAATAGTTAAAAACGTCAAATATATATATTTTTACCGAAAAATCTTTCTTTAACTGTTATTTAAATACCATCGAGGCGGACCATCAGCAATCGTTTTACGATTGAACGAGCATATAGTTCAATCGGTGTTTATTTTATGTGAAATCAGGTGAAAATCAGTGCGCTCAGAGGAGTCAGCATAAGGATGTGGCGAGAACCTCCAGGCGGGGGGTGTAAGACACCCACCCATATCATCGCTATGCTCCTGCTAGCTGGTGTCCTGGCATTGACAATGGGTGAGTCAACTTTGTACAAGTTCTTATTCACACGTTTCTTAGCGTGACTCGACAACAATTATACAAAAGCATTGACTGTCGATCATGTGGTCTGCATTTAAAATATTTTCGTGCAAACAGATACTTGCCACGACTTCTTTTCATCAAATGTTTTATAGCAAAATGCAACTAACTTGATATAAATAATACATAAAAAAGTGTGATGTATGTATATACATTATAAAAATTTGATCTAAACAGCAACAGACCAGATTAATTATATAAATTGTACGATATAAATTTTCTCGTTCGAAAACGCGAACTTTTTATTCACTTGAAGTGTATAATTTCTGAAAGGTTTTTCAAACAAGAATCTAAAACTGCGAAGTTTATCAGCTGACACAACATTCCGTTCTCTATGACGTATCTCGAACATACAAGATTGTCCTGTCAGTAGATTTTTTTCATCAGCATAAGCAAAGTTAGCAAAAAAGATCTTAATCTCTGCCGGGTGTATTATAAAACAACAATTTTCTAACTCGTAGATATTAAAATATTTATTTCTGCTACTCAGTACAGACATTGATTAAAAAAATTAGAAAGTATTATTTTCTAAATTTGATATATAACGCTATTTTTTATATAGTATATCAAGCAAACAAAAGATCGATATTTTTTTGAAAATATATAACGATACATATCGAGAATAAGTGCGCTATGTAATTTTCTCAAGTGTCCAATCACTAATTTTAATCTCATTCTTCGTAATCCACTATAACGGTTCGCGCTGCACACAGCTTTTTTTGGAGTGATCCCGCATCCGCGTATTTTGAACCTCTAACAGGCGGTTAGCTGGGACTGTGAAAGGTCTCGGAGTATAGGTACGAGCAATCACGAAGCGCAGCTGCCGGAGGATCGACTAGGATGAAGGGGACGAAGAGGCCGCGGAAAGAAAGGAACAGCTGCTGTTCCCAGAATGCAGGCTCACATCATGCTTCGGAGAGAATTGCACTCGATCGCGGATGCTCGGCACCAGGTGAATCCTGAGGAGCGCGCGCGTATGTGCTTCGTCAGAACTTCATCTGAATTTTATCGCAAAGCGTAAACGAAGTCAAGGTTGTTGTAATAAACAGAAAGCGTTGCTAAACTTCTAAGTTATAAAAATAATAACTCAAAGAGAGATCAAAATAATTCAATTTTATATTTTGCTAGAGATATGAAGATGATTGTATTATTATCATCTAGTAAAAAGTTCAATATTAAAAACAAAAAAATTTGACAATCTCAGAAATAAACGCTAGTTGAACCGAAGAAACCTTATAAGACACGAAAGGCCGAGGTTTAAGAATTTCTTCAGACTTCTCTCACCCACGCGAAGATCATATATCCACCCTTGCAGTCATTGCATGCGCAACGTTTAAAAGAAAGCGCTTATTTCAGTGATTTTATAGCATAATTTTGGAGACAGTAATTTATTTGAATGACACATTTCTTATAAAAAAAATTATAAATTATGAATAGAACACAATGCATACAAAATTTTAGTAAAATAAGGATTTATTTTGGAGACTACATGAAAAATTAACGTTTTTCAGTTCAAACTAACAAAAGATTGAAACAAAAGCGGAAGATATGCTCAATCGATTCGTATCTTTTTTCGGCGTCATATAGACTTTATAATTTCGAGATATTTCTCATTCTTATGCACGTCGCGACGATCTTACGTTTCGACACACTCGTACGCACGAGTCAATACAAACACACACGTGAGTCACATGTGCGACGACGTGCGTGTATGCGTGCTGGAAATATATTCGCTGCAGCGTGTCCGGAGTTTCAAAGCTATCTCTATATATAGATTACGGAGCGGTTGTCGACCGGGAAGAATCTCGTCTTTCATCGGAGAGGCGTGAGAGTTTGATCTCAAAAAAAAAAAAAAAAAAATTTTACGAGGTACTTCGACGATCGATACCCTTTCGTACTTACGTGTACTACATCTGTCATGTAACTGCGACAATACAACACTCCGTGTTGTTATTATACCACGCACGTGCCACAAAACCCATAAATAATACAACCCACTGAAACAGCTTGTGTGCTCTTGCGTCTATTGTATAATACCCATAAATTAGTATAATCCCTGTGACTGTTCCCATGTTTGACGTTACTGCAATGTTGAACCGTCATCGATTTAACCGAATAACAGATTTAAGCGAGAGAAGAAAACAAACCAAACGAGAGAGGACGTATAAAATATATTCATATGTAAATAAATGGTATTAAAAACTTGTATTTTGCTGTTTGCATCGCTTTAATTCTGCTCGAGAAAGTTTCGATCAAAACATGAAAATGAAATCGCAGAGAAAAGACACAAGCGACATATAAAAATACTGTGCCAGCTAACTTATGAGAGTAGCAAACGGCGCAGATCTGCAAAAATTCGGGTAACACCTGTTCTTTATACCTGTATGTCCTGCCGTTCGCGTTTCAACAGCGCACGCTTCGCCAACCGGTTTCCTTGTGACTTGATTTTACTGTGCCGAGTTTATTTGCTCCTACTTTGGTACAGTCGTCGTAGGTGAATCAGTAGGTGGCTATACGCGCGAAGAAAATAGTAACAGGCTCTGCTGCATAAACTTCGACCGTTTTTTACGAACAAATTGAATTACAAAACATTTTTATCATTCCATTATTACAAAACGCCCTGCAGTTAATTGAATTGAACAAAAATAAATACATATTGTGTAGAATAATTCGAGCGGATAATAACCGCTATTTGTGATGTAAAACGTGTAACCTAGAAATACATGCAATAAATTTGCAATCAATGATAACTGATGGAAATTGACGGAAATGCTTTCTTTGCTATCGATGCTGCTGACAAAAGCAAAGAGCGCAACCTCTCCACGACGGAAAAGGAATCACGCATTGTCGTCTCCCTTATGGTCACGTGACGTTGATCGCATATTATTCAATAACAGACCTCGACAACCTGTTGTTTGCTACAATTGGCAACGCGCCAATTGAATGTGGGTGTCGCGTATCCTGGTTGAAACGGATGATAAGCGAAACTCGAAGATGCGAGACAAAAAAGATCTCATGACACTTTAAATTAATTGGCTTTGTGATAATATTCCCACAAGCCATTAAGTTACCCTTACATTTCGTTCTGGTTCACAGAGCATTTCTTTTTTTTTGTAAATAAATTCCGCCGCTCTTTAGACGTAATTGAACTTAATCATTATACTTATCTCTACAAAACATTTATGTTTGAAGTCGTGGCTTGTCGTACTATTTAGAAGCAAACATTAATACAACATAAAATTAGGTATTTATTTTGAGAATAGTTTTGTAATAATAATCTTTTTCTATTTTCTATTTAACACTAACATTTATATTTCAAAGAATTGTACATTATTTTCACAATTAAACTGCTCAAACATTGCGTGCGTACAAGATCAATGGAGATCTCTATGTTTGCAGCAGTTTCTGCTGAAGATGAATCTATGGGACCGGTGTTTGTCAAGGAACCACCAAACCGAGTCGATTTCTCAAATGGAACAGGAGCTGTCGTTGAATGTCAGGCAAGAGGAAATCCCCAACCGGACATCATCTGGGTTCGTGCCGACGGAACTGCTGTAGGAGACGTTCCCGGACTGAGACAGGTGTAGTGTCAATCTTAGATGCGTTCTCTTTATTTGAATTTCACTTATTTATATCAGTATATCAAACTTGAAATTTGCTAACGTTTGACTCGATCAAAGTCTTTCAACGTACACTAGAATGTGGCATTTGTTTAAAACTAGTTTATATAAAATAATGTTTGAATGTTCTCAGAAACTATTTTCTCTAATAACTTATGTCCTTAACACGTAGAATGATGAACTATTCTAAATTGCTGGTAACTATCAGCAATTCTAGTATCAAATGCGTTTGCGCAATATGTGAATGGAATCGTTAAACGCCCATGCCATCCCACATTCATTTGCGCGATCGTGAAGGACGCGTTAATTACTTCCCGAGCCGACTGCATAATTAGAGTTTGTTTCTAAATACGGTTATTGGCCCCTCGCAGGTTTTGCCGAACGGAAATTTGGTCTTTCCTCCTTTCCGCGCCGAAGATTATCGTCAGGAAGTTCATGCTCAGGTCTACAGCTGTTTGGCACGTTCTCCCGCAGGCTCAGTACATAGCCGTGATGTCAACGTGAGAGCCGGTAAGTAAACTTCATATTTATTTTACGAATATGTATTGTTTAGCCATCTGCGGTAACTTAAATTTTCCCCAACATCTTTTGTTAAAAACTTTCTTGGCAAGAGAATTCAGTATTAATAATACGTAAAATATTATGCGGTTAAAATTGTGAAAAAATAATATTTTGAAAACACAATTATTTCTTTAAATTCAGTCAAATTGTAAAAATTAAAGTCGTATGTTTTATGTAAACATTTGTATTATAAAATAAAATTGTTGTTTAATTATTTTGACAATTATTTTTAAAATATTTTAATAAGTATAAAGTGTAAAAGGTTTTATCAAATGGTATTATTCCAATTTACTCAAATGGTATTACCTCATTTTACTGTTTAAAAGAAATTTTATTAAAATGTTTAATTAATTTATATGTATATTTATATAACCGACATCTACATTGTTCAAAGTAAAATTAGTATTTTAGATAGAATTCAAAAGATGGCTAAACATGTAAAAATATAATTTTAAAGATATTTTTTTCAGCTCAGGATTCGCACTATTTCGTACACATTTGTTCAACGTCTCATTTTGAAAAAGCACTTTAATTCAGTAATGGACATCGGTGTCAATTGAACGACGTAATTCGATTTAAAAAATGCTACAGCGGGTTGTTTTTTAAAATATATCGTCTTTGATCTCTCTCTGCCGCCGCCGTTTATGCGAATATACATAGGTATACATTCAATTCGTTCTCTAGTCTCAATACTCAGAAGTAATTAGAAAATTACTTTTTACGTAGTTGACATAATTTTATTTCTGTACATTGTCATGTCTTGCGAGATTGAAAATGTTTCTGAATCATACAGTGATGTCATTAGGTTTGACGTCACGTCGCAGTATCGACCGCAGTAACACAGTTTCCAGTATAAATACGATCTTTACATCACTAACTGTAAAACTCACATATTTGTCACGGAGAATTTTATTAAAACTGTTATTGAAAAAAAGTGTAACGAACATGTAACATATGGCATAATTATAAAAGCAATATTTTATATTTCTACATAATTAATTACGGAATTGCTTGATGTAAAAAATGTTACGGAAATATTTACGGAAGTTTTATAAAACAATGTTACTGACACATTCAGAGCTATTGAGGCTGGAGCGGAACGAAGCTCGATGCGCTACTTTATGTGTACGAAATTATAGTTGTGGCGCAGTATTATGACACCGACGTCAATAAGGAATATGCGATCCGTGGGAACAGTGCCATTTTGAAGTGTGTCGTTCCTTCTTTCGTCGCTGATTTCGTCAAAGTCCTGTCCTGGCACACGGATCAGGGAGAGGAATTCGTGCCCGGCGATGATTTTGGTATCACTCTCAGCACATTCGATCAGCGAATTGATTTCCTTATTATTTCGTTGCGAGCAGAAAATTTCGTCGTTGCATCTTAATCGTACAATTCACACTGATAAACCGCAGACATTTCATTGATATTGTAATCTCTCTTAAAATCTTTAAAATTTTTAGTAACAATATAAATTTCATATTAAAAATAATAAGTCATTTCAAAAAGCTTTTTTTTTTTAAATTAAACAAATTTGTTTCAACTTTTATCGAACTTTTATCGACGTACTTCTCAATTAATTTATTATATCCCATGCAGAAACAATTAAGAAATAATATCGCTATTACTCGCTCGTATGTTTCAATTCGGGGCTACAAATGCATCGTGTCGTTTGGTTGAATAACTGACACCATCCGTGCGACTCGGTCGCCTCCCGTATATTGATCTCAATTGCCGTACGGTGGCGAAATGCAAATCCATTTGGAGCGGCTCAACGCGAAAGTATATGGGTCGCTCACTTTCCACGGCCAACACGAATATACATATATACGAATGCATCGTCATTCGTCTCGTTAACGTCGTTTCCCGACTCGATATATTCTGGCGTGTTAGCCGAAACAATCGGATATTTGACTGATATCCGCTATCTCTCTCGATTTTCTGTTAAACCACACACGGTTATACAGTATTTGATTTCAGCGCGCCGTTTGTGTATTTTAAATATGTGTCAGTTCGTTTAACATTTACTTTCGGTCTTATCTCTCTTCTCTCTGTTCGGATAATTAATAGGCGGGAAAATGCTAATTAATTGGATTAAACAGGATTAGAAACTTATAACTTTTCTGACACATAGTTTCAATAAAATCTAGCATTCTCTCTCAAAGGATAAAAAAAAAAAAAAATGATCGATCTGTTTGAAATTTTCCTAACATATTGATACGTTTGGTAAACCAATCATTATGTATGTACGTTGCATACATAGACGTATGTATCGGAGTTGAATGTCAATCGATCGTGTGCCATCGTGACGCTCGCTCGTTGGCAGCTGCGACATAAGATGCGACAACGTGAATTGTTCTGCTCGCGGAGCAATGGAAAATATACATTCGCTCACAAAGCTGCCGTCAACGTCGTCGAGATTTCAACCGGTTTAAATAAATAAAAAAATAACTTTCTTCGCGTATTTAAATACACACATTCTTGAACTGCAAAATTACATTCAGCCGAGCAAATCTCATGAAACACGACTTACTACAATTATATTTTGACAAATATATTTCCGCTCATTGGAGCGGAATCGAAGCGACACGAAGCAGATAAAACAAAACGAACTCGCGCGAATTACTTCGCCCGTTTATTACAGTGGTACATCAATATTATCAGTCCGAAGTGAACAATGAATACGTGATACGCGGCAACGCGGCCATTCTCAAGTGCAGTATACCGAGCTTCGTCGCGGAGTTCGTTCAGGTCGTCGGCTGGCAAGACGACCAGGGAAACTCTTTCAATCCGGACGAGGACAACGGTATAATGGAGAATATTTTAGGAAATTGAAAGTCGGAACGCGCGTGGGCAGCGAGTAATTAAATTAGTCAACGTCGTCATTTTATTCGTCTAGCAACAACATCAGAAATGTCTCGCGCAGATGTCTTGTTTGGATTAATTTAGAAAGTCTCTTCTAAAGAACAGCTTTCTTGAAACATATTAACTTTTTATATTCAAGCGGCTGAAATATTTCGCGTATTGAAACGTTCAATACTTTACTTAGAGAGACACTGTGTGCAACTATAACTTACTATAATTTCTTAGGTAGTTCGAATAGCGCGAGGCGTATATTTACTATTTAAGAACCAGTTTTCGTAATTGCACAGCAAAGCGTAGGCGCAAATTGTATAATGTTAGGTGTTACCAGAAGCCGTGCAACACACGAACCGATCGCAATCTCTTCGATCGTAATCGTCTAATTTCCTCCGGCGTAATGCATTTCATTTCTACAGAATGATCGAATCAACGCGTATATAACAGAGCATTGTCTCACGAACGTGCAATGAGTTGCATGTACTGTAATAATTGAAGAATGTTGTGTGGCGCGTCTCTTGAACCGAGAAAATTGATTCTCCTCGATTAGGCACGCAGCGACGCGACGCAAAGTTGGGGAGCGCGCGCGCGATGTGCAATATTTAGTTACACAATGCATCGTTATCTTTCACAGTCGTGACTCAGTATTACGAGGCGGAAGTTGTATCGGAATATGTGATACGTGGAAATGCGGCTATCTTGAAATGCACCATACCGAGTTTTGTCGCTGAATTCGTGTCGGTCGAATCGTGGGTGGGAAGCGACGGATCAACCTTCAGACCATCCACAGATTATGGTATAACATATGTATATGTGTTTCCATTCATATGTCTTTATGATTTTCCTATCACTCCTTCCAGAAAAGAATTTAGTCTCGACAGGGGGTGATGCTAAGGGTGATGCTGGGAAGAAGAGAAAAGAAAAGGTCTTGTATAGTCTGTTTCATTTATCATTTATCCATCTTGAGAAAAATTATTAACGTTACATCAAAAGATCATATTTTAAATAAACTTCAATAAAAAGGTATTTGAAATATAGTTGTTTATCATTTTTATGACATATTGACGATCTTTTTTATACCGTTTTCACATGGCTCTATAAAACTGATTTCAGCAAACTCAGATAAACCATTCTGTTTATTTTGGAAACTATTTTATATCATATTTAAGAACTATAAAAAACATAGAAACCTTTGTAAACCAAGTTGGAGAATGTGAGTACATTTCAGTTTGATTTCCAACGTACGAGAGTTGAGCAATTTGTACGATAGCCGCTGATGAACGCGTCGGTCGATAAGTACACATACGACGAGTATGTACACAGAGCAAGGAAATTCTCTTTCCGGTTATAATACCCTCTGGCTCCCTTGCTGTTCGGACACCCTGTCCCCTCGTCCAATTTTGTCAAAGTTCAAAGTGGCACGTGGTAACGATTCGTTTCCGCCGGCCACGCGATCTGGTCTGACGGCGCGGCTGAACGGCGGCGGCAGTATACATACACACACGAGAGTTAATGAACCATCCGGTGGCTCTCACGCCGCGAATTACAGCAGGCTTAAGAAAATAAGCCGACACTGTGCGTCTAGGACGGAAAATATCGGAAAACTCCGGCCGAAGCTGCATAGAGAAATTCTACGATGGCTGAACTTTTCTCGCGCGTTTTTTTCCTCGCGATATCAAATAGTTTTTTCGAACAATTTAAATAAATGAACTACTACAAAGTACACGAATCGAAGTACAGGAAAAATCGAAGAAACAGATATATTTTTGGAAGCTTAACATCTTATTGGATTTGTTTTATTCTTGAAATACCGAAGCACGGAAGACTGTATACAGTTCTTTTTACGACGGTTTTAAAAATGTTGTTGGTTGCGCTTTTGATTCATTGATGTGCATGATATCTTTAAAGCTTGTAGCTCTCTTGAAATTTCTTGCGGTGTTTATTCACGAACGAGCTACGAGTAAAACGTCTAATTATATCTTCTTCCTTATGATTCACACTCGCGGAAGTCGTGAACGTTTCCATCTACAATGAGATAAATCCAGAATAAATATAGACTGCGTCTTGTGTGAGGCCAACTGCGTATTTTTAAACAATTATATTTTTTAATTTGACTTTTTCCTTTCTCTTAATATGCACGTAGTTGTCACTCAACCTTATAATCCGGAAATATTGACCGAATACGTTATAAGGGGAAACAGCGCGATCTTAAAATGCAGCATCCCCAGTTACATCGCAGAATTCGTTACCGTCGAGGCGTGGATTCGCGAAGACGGAGAGGTCTACCTGCCGGAGGATCCTGCGGTCGTGCAGGGTACTGCAGATCTTTGGCGGTCTTCAATTATTTTAGGCATTCCAAACAAAAACTCGTATACGGATTAGAATTCGTATCAAGTTCTGATAATAAATTAGTTTTTTCAAAAATTAATGAAGACAGTAATAAATTAGTTTTTTCAATTTCACCAAAACTATCTCTCTAAAGATTTGAGATTTATTTTGTTAGTAAAAAGTAATATAATTTATCTCAATATTGAAAAAATCAATCGCATAATTCGGATTTAGTTTACAATCAGTTTCCAAAAAATAATTGTATTTATATTGCGTTGAATTTTTCAATTTTTCTTGACGATCTAATGCTATACTAGTTTAATATAGGTGTATGTGGAATGCAACCGCCGCTTATTAGTGTTATTAATGTTGCTAATCGAAATAACATGCTCACTTTCTCTTTTACAACCTCGTTACAAAATGTTTGCACAACTTTAATATTTGTAGATCCGTTCACTTTAATTCTCTGGAAAAAAAAGTATATGTATTTGCATTTCATACTTACAGAATAATTCTAAAACTTGAGGCATTTTTCTACAAAAAAAAATATTAAAATTTTATTATGTTACATTAATTAATTTACATCGATGCAATTAGAAGTCGAAATATCGAACTTGAAGAAGTGGTTTATTTTTCACCAAATATCTCCAAAAAGTTAACACATTGTTCGCGCCGGCAGTCGTTTCGCAGTTCTACGTCACCGAGGCTGAGAACGAGTACGTGATTCGAGCTAACAGCGCGATCATGAAATGCAAAATACCGAGCTTCGTATCTGAGTTTGTCCACGTGGATCAGTGGGTGGCCGACGATGGGACGGTTTACACACCCGGACAGGAATACGGTATGACGCCGGTCGATACCGACGTAGTGTGCGTTTTATTGTCAGCGGGACAGCTTCTGTGTATTCTCTTCTTACCCCGCATTCTGATGTTCCTCCCTCAAACAAACTCTCTCTCTCGCACTTTCTTCTCGTTCGTTTCGCCACAGCTGTCAGCTGCAGCTCGCGGTCATTATTTTCTCAACTTTTACTTTCGGATCTACTGAAGTCTCTTATAACCGAACAAAAAGAAATTATGTGTGTTAAGAATCACTATTACGATGTTAAATTCTCTCGGAGATCGACATTTTGCGGATAATATCAAAATGAATTCAAAAGCGTTTAACAGTCAAAAATAGTACGTGAGAATTTTTGCTCGTTTCTCGGTTCAATTCGAGTAGCGTCCGTCAAGAGAGACTTTATATAAGTTGAACATCATGATCACTTTCTGAGAAATCACGCGTTGCAGTGGTCCAGCAATTCTACGAGACGAGGGTCATCGATGAGTTCGTCTTGCGCGGAAATACAGCAACCTTGAAGTGCCTCGTGCCGAGCTTTGTGGCGGATTTTGTAGATGTGATCGAGTGGGTGGCTGAGGATGGTTCGACATATAATGCGAATAATCAACAAGAGAAGGGTACTTACTGTTATTGGTTGCACGAGAACAACGTTATCGAGATTACGTTCTTTTAATTTCTCGATAAATTATTGCAATACAGTTTTATTTGCGGGTCAGAAAATTTTCTTCAATTCCAGAATTTTTCCCCTTGTACTTTTCCGTTCTTCCAATGTTTCGAGATATTTGCAGTACACTTGCACTTTGCGAATTAAATTACGATGTGTTCAAGTGGGTAGAGACGGTTTATTCGTGCGTACGCGACGCAAATGTTTGCATCGTTAGAAACGCGCGCATTCTTCTAGTGGAAAAGAGAGGTTTGAGGATTGATAGATTGGAACGCGGATTTTGCCTACCAAGTTCGCCCTTTTCGATTTATCGTTCGGCAAGGGCGAACAGAGGCAGAGCATGCGGCTGGCAGTGGCCTCGTTCGATGCGATCCTCGGATTAGGTTAAGCCGGATTAATCAGGCCGAGAAGCAAATTAACACTCGCGCGACCAGCTTGATCCACTTTTGTTAAAGAGAGAGGATCGTTAAAGGGTTATTCCCCGAGACGTAATCGAATTTACTTTACGGCCGCGGTAGCCAGCATCTGGAAGCATTGTGTTATTAATTAACGAGGCGCGAGGCTAGCATCAATGCGTTGAATTTCTATATTTCAATTATGGGTTTTCGTCCTTTTAGAATGGACTTTGTTCAATTTTTTTTTTAATTTTTAACAATTACATTTACAGAATAAGAATAAAACTGAGGAAATGTACATGTTTAGCAGAATCGATCAAACTTTTAGGTGAAGTACGGATTTTTGTTGTAAAGCACGTACTATCCGTCATTGAATCCCTTATTGTGATTGACGTAGCGATTGAATGTAGATCAAATGTATTATTTATGTTCAAATCGCTGTGAAATTAGAGAGCAAAAGCGAGGCTGGTGTAATTTGCAATTAGATTAGTCCGAATTAATCGGATCAATGTTTAGCGTCTATCAAGTACTCGCTGTATTTGACAGAAGCCCGATCGGAAACTGACTGCACACAGCAGTTAGTTTGCCGGGCAGGGGTTCATTGAAATTTTAATCGGCACGATCAAAGCGCGCACACTGGTGATACTCGCAGTCTAAAACAAAAGCCAAAAGCGTTTTTTCCTCTCTCGCTTCGTTACAGTGGTCGCCCAGTACTTTGAGGTTCAGGTTTACGATCAGTTCGCGATACGCGGCAACGCGGCTATTTTCAAGTGTCAAGTTCCCTCGTTCGTGGCCGACCACGTGGACGTGGCAGGATGGATCGATTCCAATGGCGGCAGTTACGTCGCCGACGAACAATCATACGGTAGTCAAAACTCAAAAAATGCGCTGTATTATTTTTTTTTTTCGTAAATCGGATGGACACAGGTTCTGAGGTTAGAAGAGGCGCAGATTGTCGAACAAGAGAACTGGCTCGATCAAATTATTTGACATCTTTTTGCACGCTTTTTATATTTTTTCTTTTCCTTTTATTGCATCTTTCTTTTACCGCGTATCATATTTTATTTAAATACAACAACGCGCAATAAGATTCAGTGACAGTGCAAATACACATATGGGGCTCAGATATTTCATTGTAATATGCGCAGCTGTGCGCTACTTGCTTATTGAATATATGTAACGAATCGTAATGTTGAATATCGATCGAGTCTATTTCAAGACTAGTCGAGAGACCAGTTTCTCTTTGATACAGGAACGTATTCTTTAACCGCGACAGTAAAGTTATTTTAATTCGCAAACATGAAGGGACATGAATAGGTCTTTCAATTATGATGACGACGTGTCGTCTCGCCATACAGACTTTATCGAATTATTGAAAGTTGATAATGATTATATACGAGAACATCGTCTGGATCGTTCGTCGATCATCTGTTTATTACATAATACTACAGAAGTTTTGTAATTAAATTTTCAATTTCGTCACAGTAGACACTTTCGAACAGTTACAGTGATAGAAAACATGTTAACTCTTTTGTGTCGCGCGTTGTATTTAACTGAATTCAACGTGTAATATGTTAAATAACTTGTCGATAAAGTTATCTTTGAGTCATTAGTGATAGGCATTATATAACATCTTCCGATCGGACTTTTTAAAAATAATATACTTGCTTCAAGCCATTACCTTACTAGTAATTATTAGAAAATCACGTAATAAACTGGAACCGAAGACATTATTCAGCCGGATTATGTATTCACAATCAGATATTTCGCAAGATTCGTGCTAACAAACAGAAATAAAACACATTAATCAATTATTAATGATCAGTATCAGTAATATTACGAATTTATAGTAATAAAAAAAATTCTTCTGCTTGAATTTCACACAAAATTAATTAGGACATTTTATTTATCAAAGCTTGATGTAATTTTTTCGTCTTATCGTAATAAATATCGACGAACGATCGACACACATCTTGCAAGGTGGGAGATGTGCGCCTCTATTTATGGTAAAGTCGGAAATCGGTGTCTGGTTGCAGTTGTCGGGCAGCGGTATGCAGTGAACGTGATGGACGAACATGTCCTTCGGGGGAACGCTGCAATTATCAAGTGTCACATACCGAGCTTCGTCGCCGAATTCGTCGAGGTTGACTCTTGGATCGAAGACGAGACCACTAATATATATCCTAGCACCGATTACGGTACACGATGCGCAATAATTTTTTTGACACATTATGTCCATTTTGCTTGATTATCGCTCGACCTTCTTATCTTTAGGAAAGATCTCGCAATCGTCAAAATCAGCAAAACGTTGTTCGAAAAATCATGCATGGAACAATAGCAGAAATTATTTTATTGTTCTTATCAAAGTCATGCAAGAAGTTATCGCGAGATAATAGTTTCACGAAGAAGGATGTTTCAGACTGAGGGACAGATTCTTTGACGTGTCAATGTTTCCTTGTATTTTTCCTTCTTTCTGTGTTTTATCTTATTTCTTTTTTGTATCGTTTGGTTTGTACTATTCATTCTGTAGGAGAGACAGAATCTTTTAATCGTTCGGTAAACGCAGAATTACGATGCTCGGCAATTAGTGTACCGCAATGTGGTTCAAGGATTCTCCCATGAGAGTTGTTCGATCACCGTCCGGTAATGATACTCTGCTCTTGATGATAATTTTCGTGTTCATGGAAAAAACATTCTCGGCTCGGCCGTGACAGATAAAACCTGATGCTGACTTCAGACCCGTATTATGTAATTATACGGATCTGAAGTCGATGGTTTTTCTGTGCAAAGTTTTATACAAAGTAGTCTCGATAAAAAAAAACTGATAATAGCGAGAAAAGGAAATAAGCTTGGTCGTCGATATGTGAGTTTAGCTGGCAATATAAAATAATCAAGAATGCGAAAACCAGGTCGTCTAAATCGTTCCATCGGCCTCCGCTCTATCGATCAAATATTAATCGAAAACACGATGTTTTGTGTCACGACACGCGCGCAAAACAAAAGATATGCGTTTCGTTTCATAATCGGATGTCCCTCGTTTCAAAAAATTACCGCGTGCGATGTGAAATTTCACGTAGAAATTTGTACGACGTTGACTGCCGCTGCTCGCGCTGTTCCAGACCTCTCTTCCCTCTTTCCACCGACTCTTTTTTCCGATCGTTCGCGATTGGATCACCCGTCTCTTCTCACCTGTGTCCTCCACTTCCACTATATGTGTGATAGTAGCTAAATGGTTATGGACACTGCTTGTGTGTGATCGCATGAAACTAGTTTGCCTATCCAGGAAGTCTCGATTTGTCGATGAGATTCCGCCGCAAAAGCGGATCGCCGATTCGTTAGAGAGGCGTTGGGACGGAACTTTCAATCACAGTAGAGATTAACTTCAACAAGTAATTCAACATATTTTGTCATAATAAACGAGTGATCATGTAAATTTCAGCAAACTGAATATCGTAGAGTTTTTATTGAAAATCTGATAAAAAATTAAGAGAACATTAAAAGTAATTATTTACGATTTCCTGGATGTGTTTCAACGAGCACAGGGGAATGTTGCGCGCGATGCATTTTTATTTGCAATGAGATGAAGACGTGATTTTGCATAATATCTTTCCCATTAGTCTATTCTGCGACGACGCAGGCGCAAGATTCCCATGCCGTTGTTTGGCGAACGTGCTTTGATTCCGTAAAGAATTCGCCGAACATTGACGCGGGATATAGCTAAAGGGTCCGCGATCATTCAGCGTTCGGCGAATTTATGTACGAAGGATGCATGCGTATTAATCGAGACGGCATTGTGCTCGAAGTCTTGTGATTTTATATCGCATTCGAGCACCGTGTTATTATGTCGGGATAATCGACTTCTCCTTGGCACTAACAACATATATATGTACATGTATGCCAGTAATTAATCAAATAATCAATTAAGTAACTTAATGATGTCACGCAATGTCAAGTGCGATAATAGTCGATTATCCTGACGTGACACGTAAATAAGACCCATGTACATTTGCTAACGTACGTAATTTTTTGGGCGAATTTAGACGGAAAGTACTTAGTACTACCATCTGGAGAATTGCACATCAGAGACGTCGGACCCGAAGATGGATACAAGACTTACCAATGTCGCACGAAACACCGACTCACAGGTGAAACTAGGTTATCCGCCACAAAGGGACGTCTGGTCATTACCGGTGAGTCAAAACGCAAAAGTGTTTCATTCTTCTTTCTCATATAGAAATCACGATTCTGATTCAGCATCGCTGTCTTTAGAAAAGAAACGTTTTTTGATCATTCTTCAATGTGAGCTAAAAATAATAGCTTCATTAATCAGCATCTATTTTTCGAACGAAATCAGAATCGTGTTTCTGGTTTCAGACCCGGATATCATAAATCATACTTTCAATATTCGCGGATCAATAATATAGTTAATATTATTAATTGCAGTGTTTTACTTTTCACAGTTAGTTAATTATGCGAGAGAATTAATTGTAAAATCATTACTAAATAATAGTTTGCTTGTCAGTCGAGATTTAACGTAAATTATAAAATCAACATTAAATATACAATCAAAATAAATTTAATATTGGTGTTTTATATTACTTACATGTTAACAAATTTATTTAAATGTTTTTTAAACTGTTTTTACGATAAAGTGTCCATCACATATTGCCACGTGTCTGGGTTCGAAACTATAACCCAAGAGATAATTGATTTCCCGTAAAAAAAAAAAAAAAAAAAAAAAAAAAAAAACAATCTCGTTGTTTCTGACGTTTCAATCAAATATTGTATCAGTATTTAATATTTGCTATTTTTATTGCTGTGCTTTTTTGCACTGCTGGAAAATCAATTGTCTCATCGGGCTTGTAATCACGTTCGACGAACGTGCAATTGTTTGTGCCAACGAGCTTGATCGACTCACTCGTAAAAGGTCAATTCTTAAGGAAGATTACTCTGTATTTTTATACCGCCTTTTGATCACTTTTTGTACGGAACGTATGTCTGAACATTTAAAGTGCGATCAAGCTCGCGGGTAAACCTGAATGCTGGGACAGGGTACCCCTGCGGGCACGCGCCACCGCCCGCCCAAAAACTCGACTCTTGGCATGATCGGATTCGAGAGTAATTATCTAAAGTTAATATTAAATGAAAAGAAAGAGAATAAAAGGAAAACATAATAATTTGTGCGAAATTCTTTCGACGCTTCGCGGCGCCTTCCGCGATCTCCGGGCTCTGTCCTTCGCTCTCGCGTGGTAAGTTTATGGTACATGTTCTTTCAGCCTAGAATTTCAGCGTTCAATTACGCACGTTTCAATAGACGTGGCACTGAACGCAGCTGAGCTCCGTTCCGTGCTGTGAATTAAATGTGAATCGAAGTTGCAAATTTTTGTTTGTCTCTGCGATAAATTAGCATTTTGTAAACGCGAATGCGACAATGATGCAGTAGTCACACTTCCCACTTTGAAAAGGTTTCTGAGCATGTATTATTAAAATAATTATTATCTGCAAATTAATATAAAAACTTTTAATCAGTTTCATTGATAACTACATCACACTATTTCTCTTGACGACTTAACTTGTCGCGTAATTCGCATAACTCAAAGCGAGAGATTCTCTTTGATATACCCTAGCGGATTCAGCGCGTTACAAAGAGACGTTGAGTGCAAAACCACTTTCGCGCTTTGCCACTGATGATCTCGAGTTCTTGAGTACTATACTGATCGGCAGGATGACACCGATAAGCAAATCGCTTTGTTCGTACACGACCAACGGCGCGATAGCATAAAGGCAAAGTTGTCGAGTCACGTTGACGAGATGCGCGCTGCAACAATTTAGGAGTCTAACTAGAGCAAAGATGCAATGTAAGCCGTAATAACAATGATTGGCGGCACGAACAGGGGACCCGGCAAGTATAAACGGCTCTACTCGCTTTTCGTTATGCAGAACCCGTTGGAAGCGTGCGACCAAAGTTTCCTTCGATGGACAACATAAATGGGCTTTCCGTGAGCTTGGAAGGAAATATACCGCTTCTGTGTCCTGCCCAAGGATTTCCGGTACCATCTCATAGGTACGATCGGAACATAGAAAAAATACTTATATAATAAAACCTACGAAATAAACACAAGATAATAATATAACAGGGAACGAAATTTTACAAATAACGCAGTTAAATTATAAAAAAAGTCTCATTTTTATTAAATAAAAAATTATTATCTATCGATAATATTTTGAATATTGAATATATGATTCAAGATCGAACTCTCTATAACTAGACATAGAGTACAGCTTCTCTTATTTACAATTGTTATCTCTGCAAATCGTGTTCCGAGGCATCATGTGTGTAGCACAGGGGTTCTCTGTTCCTTATCATTGCCCTTCTCGAGATGATAATTTTTTTCGGAATCTATCAATATTTTACATCTATTTCGAAACTAAATTTGTATTAAAACAGTAAGCGAATTCGAGAGACACAAAGACAGAAACGGCGTGATTTTTAGAGCCGGTGGGCAGTGTGCGCCCAAAGATTCCGTCGACGGACGATGTACGCGGCTTCCGGACGATCGTCGGAGGCTCCCCGGCCCTGATGTGCCCGGCACAGGGGTTCCCCGTTCCTCTGTACAGGTAGAGACTAAAAAATTATCATCAGCGCGAGCAAACGCGAATCCTTCGGGATAAACGTTCGCCGTGAACGCGCAAATCACAAATTATAAACGATATGATCAGAGCCGGTGGGCAGCGTGAGACCCAAGTTTCCGACGATCGACGACTCAAGAAGCTTCCGCACGACAAAGGACGGCTCGATCACGTTGGTGTGCCCCGCTCAGGGGTTCCCTGTCCCTCTGTACAAGTAAGTCGCGGAAGTCGCTATATATATATATTTTTTTTTCTCGGTCTTTTTTTGGTCTTCTTTCTGGGTTGCACAACTCGTCGCAGAACCTGTAGGAAGTGTACGCCCGAAATTCCCGAGCGTCAGTATCACAAACGGCCTCATTACGCCAACGAACGGAACTTTGCCGCTTCTGTGCCCCGCACAAGGCTTTCCAGTCCCATCATATAGGTATCACAGAGAGCCTATTTTATGTTAAAGCGACTCTCCATTACGAAATTGCGATTAAACATTCCGTTCTTGCGGTACTGTTGGCACTTAGCGGTGACGGCACATCTTCGTGACATCTTTGCTTTACGTCATACCGTTCCCTACTTACGATGGTCTTAATTTGATAAGGTTTTGTAAAAAGCAGAATTAAATCGTATTATTTATTATATTAATTTTCTCATGGTTTTATATTTTTCTTGTAATATATTTTATCACAAAATTTTGTATTTGTTTAATTATATAATATAATTATTTATTTCTTAAGACTAAATCGTGCAGCGCCGAAAGAAAATTGTATTACACTTTTACAATCGCAAGTGTAGTCTCAGAATATTTCGAAATTCAGTACGAGCTTCAGGGGTTCCCCGTCTTAAACGATAGTTGACTTCACTAGCATATATGTTGTTCGATAATGTTTAGAGCCGGTCGGCAGCGCGAAACCAAAATTCCCGACGATAGACGACATCAGAGGATTCCGTATGATCAAAGGTGGATCTGTGACTTTGTTATGTCCCGCTCAAGGGTTCCCTGTCCCGTTTCAGAAGTAAGTCGAAACTCACGACACTTGTCTTTGCGCTCTTCGGGGTTTCACCTCGTCGGTTTCCTTTATAATTATTCTCTTCTTCCCCGGACTGCAATTGGCAGAGCCTATAGCGAGCGCTCGTCCAAAACTTTCGAGTGTCGTCAACTTGATTGGACTTGCGACAAAGACTAACAGAAGTTTGCCGCTTTTCTGTCCGGCACAAGGATTTCCGCTTCCGTCTTATAGGTAGAGTAAATAATAAAAAACATGACTCATTGATTGCATATACAGTTACACAAAATTAAAAAACTCTTTATTTTATATAAAGTTTTAAAATAATATTTATACATCGAAAAATTACATAGGTTTTAAAAAACCTTTTATTTTGGGATAATTTTTAGCCTAAAATTTTTGAATCATAACACGAAAGAGCACGTGAAGGCCCGGATAAATAATAACTTTCGAGTGGGTTACCTCTCTTTTTTAAGTACTTATCCCGCTCAAAGGGTCCCCTGTCCCCTGATATACATAAGTGGATCAGTGAATTGTCAGCGTTTTTGACACGTTTCCCTCACGCTCTCGGTCTTTTTGTAGAACCCGTGGGGAGCGTACGTCCAAAGTTTCCGACAATGGATAATTCGCGCGGATTTATCTCCAAGCGGAAAGATACTTTGACATTACTTTGCCCTGCTCAAGGGTTTCCCGTACCCTTGCATAGGTGGGATAAGGTTATATCGCAGTATTTTAGAATTCAAGAATATAAAAAGACGAGATTTGTGACACACACAAACACGACAGGAAAACACGAGCGGCAATGCAACTTTAATATTTTTATTTTTCACCATTATTTTCTTTTAATAAATCAAAATTTTTTATCAGAAAAAGTTCGTACGTCTCTCTTTCTCTTTCTCTCTCTTTTATCACAAGAATGTTTTCAATTATTGTGAAAATATATTTTTTCCTAATTAATAATATTAATGTTGTTAATAATATATGTCCTGTCTCAGCAGTCAGTTTTGTGACAAGTTTTCAAAAGAAAGTCATGAATAGTTTATCAGTTAAAGTTGATGCTTCGTAGTTGGAATTATGCAATTATAGATTCGCATTGTACGCTCGTGCTTTCTTTCGCTTTCTTGTAGAACCAGTCGCCAGCACAAAACCGAAATTTCCGATGACAGAGAACTCGCGTACGTACACTGTTCATTGCGATCAACCGCTGACTCTCATGTGTCCGGCACAGGCTTTCCCCGTTCCAGCTTTCAGGTATATACAAAGCCCATATCATAAGAAAGTGAATGAGTACTATAGACCGACGTTCCGGTTGGCGCACGACCGCAATGCGGAATAATAGAGAAAAGACGAGAAAGGAAATTGTGGACGACGCTTACACGCACGCGTTTATTTTTTTCTTCTTTTACTTATTCGATTTCTATAAGAATCGATATATACATATCAATTTCCGGTTATTGATTGTCGCACGTAGCATCTTGACAGTGCAGTGTAAGAATAACACAACTGCATTAATAGTTGTTCTACTTTCTGATATTAAGTTTTGCCACGTACATAAAACTAATAATTAATCGTAAATACACATTTAATCAAATATTATTGTTAATTGCAACGAGTAAAAAGTAGTAAATGTCGTTTTTCTCGATGTTTTCTTGGTATCTTCGAATAGAACCAGTCGCAAGTGCTCGTCCGAAATTTCCGTCACTAGCGGATTCGCAAGGATTCAAAGTATATCTCGGGGGTGCAATGACGTTGCTGTGTCCTGCCCAAGGGTTCCCCGTCCCATCATACAGGTAAACAAGTGTCTTCGTTTTCTTCCTCTACAAAAGACAATATGTTCCATCAGAACCAGCGTCCAGTACGCGCCCGCAATTGTCCGGTTCAAGCGATCTTCAGCGATTTAGTGCTTCTTCGCAAAAAAGCGTTACGCTCCTTTGTCCCGCTCAAGGATTTCCAGTACCGTTCTATAGGTAGGATTATTAATCATTTTGCTGATGGATTTTTAATTATTTTTTTATTAGAAAATTATTTGAAAAATTAAATTATTAGAAAAAGTTTCAATTACTTTGTATAATATTTTATCATGTAATTTTTTTACGTATTACAGAAGAAGAGTTTGTATTATTCTCTATTTTAATGCAACTTTGAAATTTTTGTGATGTTACTCGTGGAATAGATTATAATTCAAAGATATTTTTGGCTTGCTATCAACATAGAACGTTCATCGATGGCGTAGGGGGCAAACCCTATTCCAGCATATTTAGAATAACCCAGCGCTGCTGGCTTTGTGCATATCGGACTGTCTAGCGTTCTGTTTTTAGAACCTGCGTCGAGCACCAAGCCTCGGTTTCCATCTGTAAACGACGTTGGCTTGCGCATTACAAAAGACGCGGGTTTTACGTTGCTATGCCCGGCTCAAGCGTTCCCGCTTGCCACGTATAGGTAGGTCGATGTGTTAGTCGATCTCCTAGTGTAGCGAGGAAAGAGAAAGGGAGAACGTCCGAGGGTTTCTTCTCCCTCAGGATGCTACTCTGTCCCAGTATCGATTTCTTGCGCAGAAAACAAAATTTGTGACTAATCTTCACTTGTTAAAAAACAGAACAAATTTTTCGTTTATATTATTTATTCTTCTACTTTGAATTGTATTTTATTTATTTTTTATTTCTTTTCCGTCTTTCAAAATAAGTCCTTAATAAATCCTTAAACTTAATTCTAGTTCTAATAAGTAAGTTTAATACGTGATAGCAATTGCTTTAATTAACAGAGTCAATACATCGACTTTGCTCTTGACTGCAAGTTTAATTTGTAGAACCGGTCGGTTTCGCAAAGCCCAAGTTCTCAACTATCGATAAAAGCCGTACATTCGAGATCGCGGAAGACCGGGGTCTGACACTGCAATGTCCCGCCCAGGCGTATCCCGTCCCTGTTTTCAAGTAAGTTCGCGGAGAGAAAGCGCGCGGAGATTATATCGATTTTCTACGGAACGACGGGGGTATTTGTGTATTTCTGGTGTGACGTAGAACCGTTGTCGAGTTCGAAGCCAAAATTAACGGCACTGGACGTGAAATCGACGAATCCGAACACGATATTGGACTCCATCGCGACTCTGTTGTGTCCCGTTCAAGGGTTTCCTGTACCAGCATTCAGGTAAATTGCTTCTTAACTTCGTACTCGTCGGGGCCATTCTCGGGCATCTATTTTGGGGTGGTCTTTGATCACGCCGGTGGGTGAAGTCATCGTGGACACGTCATGGCAGGTGATTATTCTCCCCAGTGTTTCACGACGGTTGCCGAGCGCTGGATAGTCAATATTGCGCGTCTGATTGCCACAGAAATTACCTTGTCCCGGTATAGAGTTTCTTTATTAAAAAGAAGAAAATGAGATTGTCATAAGAAAGTGAACTTTATTTAGGACTCGATTTAGCGATTTTTATGAATCTGTAGTTTCTCATTTTTAATTATTCTTAGATGTAAAATTACATTTATAATGTATGAAAAAAATAAGAATCTCTTGTATAACTTCGTAATTATATCTAACGATTGTTAGGCAAAATTTTTTCATAAATCTGGTTCTCTTTTATAGAACCGGTTGCCAGTACAAAACCGAAATTTCTAGTGAACGAAAATACTCGTACTCTCACAACATATACAACGATGATACGTTGTAATCAACCACTGACTTTGCTATGTCCAGCCCAGGCATTTCCCGTGCCGAACTACAGGTATATTAAAAGTATCTGAGCATGTATATTAATTGATGCGCGGGTTACAATAGAAAGCGACCAAGTAAACACGAGAGAAAATGTACATTAAAGGGCAGCTATCGATTTTTCTTTCCGACTTAATCGCGTCCTTGTTATTCAAATTACATTCAAGTCCCGCGTTTAATTTGTGTCCTATGTGCGAGCTGTTCTCGGGTTTCGTTCGACACGAAAATTTAATAACTGTCGGGTTTTACTTTTATTTAGAGCTGAGAAGAAAGTATTTACTTTATTTTTTAAATATAGTTTTTTCTTCCAACAGCTAAATTCTTCACGTTTTTATTCAGAAAACAATTGATACACAAAATTGTAAAATACAGTGAAAATTTAAATATTTTTAATACATGTACATTTTTTTGCGTATTGGAAAGCTTTAAGTTTTTAGTCAACTCTATCTCTCTGATTTTCTCTCGGGATACCCAGTCTCAGCGTTCGAAAACGTGTTATTTGATATCGGCACGTATGATATTCTAACGTTTCCTGAATGTAGAGCCGGTATCCAGCGCGAAACCGAAGTTCACGAATGCTGACATAAAAGTAGTGAAGCCGACGCCGACTTCTACCGCGGTGTCGATGACTTGCCCCGCTCAAGGGTTCCCTGTCCCCATTACACGGTCAGTACCTGTTTTCGTGCTTAACAACGCTTATTCTCGTCTTCGTACGCCTCTTAGAACCTACATCGAGTGCAAAACCTAAATTGCCGAGTGTACGTAAAGTTGAATTCATGGAGGCTAAGTCGCATGATGCAGTAAATCTGATGTGCCCGGTGCAAGGTTACCCTGTTCCAATCTCGAGGTGAGACTTAGACGAGATATATTTTCATGTGCCCGTTGATTGACTTTCTTTGAATTTCTAGCTTCAACTCTTTCTTCTGATTTAATTACTTTTGAATCTTATGATAATGCTAAGTTGTCACAAGATTATCATTCGGTCACGTCATTTCGGTCACGTTATTTCTCTTATATATAGAACCGGTCGGATTTAAATCGCCAATCTTCTCGAGCGATGATACTCTTAGAGCATATCCTAGACGTATGGGTACGGACGTGGTGCTTGCCTGCAACGCTCAGGGATTTCCCGTTCCAACTGCCAGGTAATCTCCCGTAAGAGATTCTTACGCGTGGATCCAATTTTCAGAGCCAATAGGCGCCAAGGCGCCTAGATTAACGTCAGACGATTTGAGTCGTACGATTGGAAGACACGAAGGGCAACCCATTACTCTTTTTTGTGCTGCTCAGGGAAGTCCTGTGCCTACTACTAGGTAAACGGCGTTTTAGTTTCGCGATTGACAAAAACTAATTTCGTATAAATAAAATTATGTGATTACGTTGATGTGTCTAGACACTTCGGAAGAAATTATTTTTGTTCACTAAGATCGAGCTTCATTTTAAAGGGAAACCCTGTTCCCGCTTACCTGTGCACGTAAAAAAAAAAACAGTAATGTTTTCAACAAATTAACATTCTTTAGAACCCGTCGGAAGCAAAGCACCCGCCTTTGCGGGCGATGCAAAGTTGTCGCTCTTGGTGCGAAAAGCGAAAATGGACATTAGCCTGCCTTGTAATGCTCAGGGTCATCCTCCTCCAATATCTAGGTAAAATCTTGTTAATTGATAAAGGCGTAAGGAATGAATTATGGAATAAAAAGTAGAAAATACGCAGTATTTTTATTTTTAATAAGAGAACTGCACGTCGTATTTTATAAAAGAGAAAAAAGATACATATGTAACAAGATAATTTATTAAAATCAAATTCGATAACATATTATATGGAGTAATTCGTTATTGGCAAGAGGAAGCCCTGTCCCCGCTTCAAGTGCGAGAAAATTGGGTTCGAAGTAATGGCAAGTCGATATTCCTTAGAGCCTGTCGGAAGCAAGGCGCCCGCCTTTGCCGGTGAAGCAAAGATATCACTATTGGCACGGAAAGCGAACGCAGAAATCAGTCTTCCGTGCAATGCTCAAGGCCACCCTCCTCCCGTAACTAGGTACGATATCTAATAAAAATTCAAATAACCGAACTCAAAAAAGACTCGCGAAATTTATTCTAACGGAGAACAAACATTTGAAAGTTCTTTGAATAAAGCTTTAAATGCATTTTATGAATTAAAATTTCTTTTAACTAGATTTTGCACTTTTCTGACATTTTTATTGATTATTTACTAGTCTCATAGCGCGGAACTCAGTTGATTCGTATCTTTTACGAAATAATCACATGAGAAAGTCGACAAGGGGAACTCTGTCCAAGGCTGTTCAATGAAAACATAAAACTTACATTCTTACGTAACAAAAGTCTCTTTTATTATCCCATTTAGAGCCGATGGGAAGTAAAGCGCCCGCATTTATTGGAGATGTTAAAACGTTCTCTTTTGTTCGTAAACGCGGATCCGAAGCGAGCTTGCTATGTAATGCGCAGGGGCATCCCATTCCCATAACCAGGTATCAAATAATTGCAATTATCATCCACAATTTTCTATGTGATATCTTCTCGACTCGAGTTCAATATTTTTTGCAACGATTTCCGTTTTTTGTGGTTACTCGAGTTTCCACGCTTTCTGAAATGTGAATTCGATATAGTCATTCGACGATTATTTCATTCCCCTGTGTAATTAGAACCGGTCACCACAAAAAAACCGAAGTTCTCGAGTGAATCAAAGCTGGCTTCGTACGATCGTGTCCAAGGCGACGATCTGACACTCTTGTGTCCCGCGCAGGGGTTCCCAGTTCCTACGCATAGGTACATGTACAAATACTCTCTCTCTAAAGCTTTATACAGAGCAATTCTGACACAGCATGCGTTTACTTTATTCTCTATCGTGTATAATTAGAGCCAGTTGCCACGAGGAAACCAAAGTTCTCGAGCGATTCAAAGTTCGCCGGGTACGATCGCGTTCAAGGTAGCGATCTGACCCTGTTGTGTCCTGCGCAGGGGTTCCCAGTTCCTACGTATAGGTACATGTGCAAATACTCTACAGCTTAGAGTAATTATCACAGCATGTTAGGAGACTTTTATTTTATTCCCTGTCATATATGTGTATAATTAGAGCCAGTTGCTACAAAGAAACCGAAGTTCTCGAGCGATTTGAAATTTGCTGGATACGATCGCGTTCAAGGAGAGGATTTGACCCTGTTGTGTCCTGCGCAGGGGTTCCCAGTTCCAACATATAGGTATATTCTCTCTAAAGATCGTAGATCATTATATATATATATATTTTTTTTTTTTTTTTCGTAGCATGATGAAAAATATTTTCTTTTATATCACGTTATGTAATCAGAACCAGTCGCTACGAAGAAACCGAAGTTTTCGAGCGACGCGAAAAAGGCTTGGTACGATCGCGTTCGCGGAGACGATCTTACTCTCTTCTGTCCCGCGCAGGGGTTCCCAGTTCCTGCATATAGGTATATGCGCAAGTATTAAAGTTATAGACAGTGTAATAGTAATTCTTGTGGCGCATGCAAGAAAAGTCTTACTTTATTCTCCACCGTGTAATGTTAGAACCGGTTGCCACAAAGAAGCCGAAGTTTTCGAACGATGCGAAGCTGGCTTGGTATCATCGCGGTCGAGGAGATGATTTGACTCTGTTTTGTCCGGCGCAGGGGTTCCCAGTTCCAACGTATAGGTACTTGCACAAATATTAAAACTATAGACAAAGGAATAGGTGATTCTCATAGCATGTTCTATAAATTATTAGAGCCAGTCGGAAGCAAAGCGCCGGCGGTGACGGGCGTTTTGAAAGGAGGTTTCATGGAGAGCAAAGCTGGTTCCGTTGTTGTGCAATTTTGTCCTGCACAGGGCTATCCGGTACCTTCGTTTAGGTAAATTCGTCTACTGCCGTATTTATCTCTCGCAATATATTTTATTAATTGTTATTTTAATATATTCATATTTTATATATTTTTTATTTCTTTTTTTATAAGATATTTTATATTGAATTACTTGGATTAAATTTATTAATTTTTATTACTCTTTAATTAAAAAGAAGGGTCCCCTGTTCCGGTATAAGTTGAAAAATAAGCAAATTTGTTGTGTATTGCATGTTTTCTTCTACATTAGAGCCCGTAGGCAGCAAGGCGCCAGCATTTACGGGCGATGTAAAGGGTGTATGGATGGAAAAGGCAAGAGCGTCTAGTGTCGTATTACCGTGCCCTGCTCAGGGATACCCTGTACCCTCTTTTAGGTAACACATTGTTTTTACGCGAATCTCTCTTAACTTAAAACGTGTTGTACGTCGATAGAACCTGTTGGTACTAAAGCACCGTCGATTTTGGGGGAGGAAGGCAACAAGATGAAAAGGCGTATTGGTACACACATCGTAATTCTTTGCCAAGGGCAAGCTTACCCTGTGCCAACATTCAGGTAAATCAAGCACGTTGATCGAGTCGATTTCATTCAGAAAATTAATTAGAAACAGACTGATATCTTAAATTAATTTTCTAATAAATTTATTTACTTACAAAGAAAAGCAGTAAAGAGTTTGAGTTATTTAATTACAACTGAGCGAATGAAACGCTTTGTTACTTCCTCGTTTTTTTCATTTTATTTCTATGCGTTGCTCTCCGCGCCGATTTTCCGCTCCGTTTCTTGCCACCGAAGGGGTCTCCTGTTTCATCAGAAAGGTTATATAAAAAAACGTGACAAGCGCATTCGTGTCGAGTAAAAATATCTTGCTAAACTGTCGTTGCATAAATAATTAGAACCAGTCGGAAGTAAAGCTCCAGCGATAACCGGCATTGTGAAGGGCGTATTGATGGAGATCGGAGCGGGAACCGCTGTCGTATTGTTTTGTCCAGCGCAAGGCTATCCTGTACCCTCATTTAGGTAATAACACTAAAAAAAAAAAAAAAACATAATTAGATCCTTTAGAATTCTTATTTTCCATTTCCAACGATTTAACCGAGCTTTTAGACTTCGCGATTATATGTATATATTCTACGTTTATGTATTGATTTAAAAGCAAAACGTTCATTTGATTGTATTATCAGATCAGAAATTTTCGATTCATTATTCGTATAATAAAAACAAACATTAATTTTTAATTAAAACCGAATAATAGCTTTATTATGCAGATTATTCGCTCAAATGATTCGTATAATTGATTTTACGAAGTTCGAATTGGCTTATTGTTTGCACGTTTGTAATCGTTAGAGCCGATTGGAACTAAAGCTCCGGCTCTCAGCGAGTTAAGAGCGGGATGGTTGAAGAAAAGAGCGAGCTCCAATGCTGTGTTGTCGTGCCCAGCGCAAGGCTATCCTGTACCCTCTTTTAGGTAATGTCGTAGCACGTAAAAACGTAATTGGCTCTATTCGTTTTAATCTTCGTTTGCAAAATGTGTACACAATCGTAATCTTATGAAATCTGAGTTGGCACGCACATCTGTAATTGTCAGAGCCGATCGGAACTAAAGCTCCAGCTCTCACAAGCGAATTAAGAGGGGGGTGGCTGAAGAAGAAAGCGAACTCCAGCGCCGTATTGTCGTGCCCAGCGCAGGGATATCCCGTACCCTCATTTAGGTAAAGTTACCGCATTTAACGAACACGCGTTGCGTGTGTCGCTCTTTCTTTTATTTCACGGTGAGTTTTGTTCTGTCAGAACCGGTAGGCAGCTAAATGTCGATAATGAAAGACGTCTTGAAAAGTGGATAGAAAAAGAAAAGATCAGTCTTTATAATAGCATTATTCTGTCTAAATTTAAAATCATCCTGCATCCAGTTTTAGGTAAACTTCTTTAAAATCATTATTGCAACGACACGTGTGAAGCACGTCTTTGTTTACTAAAAACAAAAAAAAAACACCATCGAATTACGAAATCCAGTGTGGTGTCGACTTGCCCTATTCATGGCCACCCTGTGCCCAGTTTTAGATAACTTTGCGCGTTATTTTTGCGCGGTTCTCTCTCAAATCAAAACATATTGTACATCGACAGAGCCTGTCGGTACCAAAGCGCCCTCGATTTTGGGGGAAAAGGGCAGTCTGATGGAAAGACGCACCGACACACACATCGTAATTCTTTGCCAAGGGCAAGCTTACCCT
Source organism: Pseudomyrmex cubaensis (assembly GCA_014825685.1). Taxonomy (NCBI): domain Eukaryota; kingdom Metazoa; phylum Arthropoda; class Insecta; order Hymenoptera; family Formicidae; genus Pseudomyrmex; species Pseudomyrmex cubaensis. The sequence goes on along the minus strand of QVOA01007238.1, from coordinate 27,836 downwards.
GTGCCAACATTCAGGTAAAAATTGATTGATACGGTTTTTCTTATAATTAACGAGAAACAGTTAACGCCTTACGATAGTTTCTTCGGTTCTGCGTAATAAGGAGTTGTAATGTTTGATTGCGTAAAGAGCCAATAGGCAGTAAGGCGCCCTCCGTCACGGGTGACGCAAAACGATGGCTGCAAACTAAATCAGCGAGCGGATTCGCGATGCAGTGCCAAGCGCAGGGTCACCCGGTACCAGCTTTCAGGTAGTTAGAGCGTAATTACGTCTTTTATTGATCGTCAATTTGTGCGTTTATTATTCAGAGTTTATGTCAACAGAATGTTATGAAAAGGTTATTAAGGCTCATTCTATGTGCATCAAGAGAGCTTTCTTTTCATTATAAATCGTTTTTCCGTGAAATTTGTTCTTCACATTGAGAAACATGTTCATGATTTTGCACAATGCTTGTATTGTCAGAGCCAATGGGAGCAAAGGGTCCGAAATTCTCGAGTGACGATCGCAGTCATTCATTTATACGCGCCACAGGAAGCGCATCGAGTTTACAATGTCCCGCACAAGGGTTCCCTGTTCCATCGTTCAGGTGTGTACTTGAGAAATCTCAACACGCATATTTACTGTAAAATGCGTATTTTCTCGTTCCGCTCCAGAGCCCGTGGGATCAAAGGCGCCCGCTTTTCAAAGTGACGCGAAAAGTAGTACTTATGTAAGAAATGCAAAATCATCACTTGCGCTAACTTGTGCTGCTCAAGCATCGCCACCTCCATCTCACAGGTAATGTGAACATATTAATTTTTTTTATAAACATTTTTATAAACATTTTTTAAATTTCTTTATTAGAAAAAAAGATAACGAAGACTTTTAATAAATTAATTCAGAGGAATGGCGGTGGCGCATTCTGTCCTTGTTACGCAGATGTTAAAGATTCACTTTAAGTGATATAACAAATTTTATTTGCACATTAGAGCCAGCAGGTCGTGTATCCCCAAAATTTCCAAAATCAGCAAAATCAGATTCTTTCGAAGTGGCGACTGGTGCCGTAATAAGTTTGTTGTGCGATGCACAGGCGTTTCCTGCTCCCGCATTTAGGTCAGTTTATCAACATGTTTAATTAACTTCTTCTGAATATATTTTGCATTTTTTACACTTTTTATAATTTGCAAATTATACGTAATAAACTTTGATTGGCGGTGGCGTGTCCTGTACTGATGTGATGATTTTAAGAAAAATAACAAGCTTTGTTCTCGCGTTAGAACCGGCAGGTCGTGTGTCTCCGAAATTTCCAAAAATGGCAAAGATCAATTCCTTCGAGGTAGCAAACAATGCCGAAATCAGTTTATTGTGCGATGCACAGGCATTCCCTGCTCCCGCATTTAGGTCAGTCTATTGATAAATTTTGTTGTAATTCTGTAGAGCTTCTTCGTAAATGAACAATAAAAAAGTAGTTTCGTAACATTATCGTCCTGTAGAACCAATAAATGGTGCCAAGCCTAGAGTCGCTTCCACATCTAAGTACGATGTTCTTGCGAATACCATTGGAGCAGCTGTAACAATGCTGTGCCCTGCGCAGGGACACCCTCTTCCAGCTTATAGGTATTTATTACTCTGCGAATGTTTTTCTTCATCAAATTTATTATATTCTTACATAAAGATATATTTTCGGTGTTATATTCTTCTCACATTTCTCCGGAAAGAACAGTTCGGATGATCAATAGGATATATCGATTCGTTTCATCGCTCTGTTATTTGTGTATTTAGAGCCAGTTAGTGGCGCAGCACCGAAAGTACCACCAACAGCTAAGATAACTGTCTTCTCAATCGCGTCGCGAAATACCATCACAATGTTGTGTCAAGCTCAAGCGAATCCACTTCCCGTCTTCAGGTAATATGCTGACGCAGATTGATGCGAATATTGACTGTTGATAGAAACTTCTGTTAGAACGATAATTAAATGGTAATAAAATAGCTAAATAAAATTTCGTCGCTGTATTTATACAGAATGTAAAAGAAATATTTTGAATTTACAAGATTTTTTCATTCAAGAGAAAGAAACGTTGGAAGTTTGTAATTATTGCATATCAATATTCTGTAATCGTCGTGAAACATTGAGATTTATTTATATAAAAACAAGAAATGCATCTTGCCGATCATGTACTTCAGATTAAAATACATATGTGAAGATATCGATTGACTCTTCGGATTCTGGTGAATCTTTCGCTCTTTCCGTTTTTAGAACCGGTTGGAAGTAGTCCACCTCGATTGCCGCCTAGATCCAAATTTGACGGAATGATAAAAATCGAAGGTCAAGCAGTTACATTACTCTGCGAAGCTCAGGCCAGTCCGTCGCCTTTGTTCAGGTGAGCAAAGTCGAGCATATAAATCTAACTTATTCAAACATAATAAAAACTATTTCACTTTGATTTATAAAAATATAAAAAGAAACAATCGATATCTTTACATTGTATGATACTCGCTTTTGTTTGCATCAACGGAGCGTTCGATAGTGACAACAACAACGACGATGACGATGATAATGATAGCGTCGCGTTTCCTATTTTCCCACTATTTACGCTATTACAGAACCGCGAGGAAGCGTACGTCCGAACGTACGAGACAAGGATGTGAACGGATTGAGGAGGGACATTCAAATTGAACGGATGGTTGGTCTACCGTGTCCTGTTCAGGGTTTCCCAGCTCCCGCATTCAGGTACAGGCATTTATAAGCCGTTTAGCTGTGCGATATTAAATTGTTTGCAATACAATCATTACAGAAAATTTAAATATTAATCACAAAGAAAGAAATTTTAAAATATAACATAATAGAGCAAAAGCACGTCTTCCACGTTGTACTAGCTTGTATCTTTGTATCGATTTTACTTACAGAACCGACCGGCAATGTCGCACCACGCATTGCCGGTGAGCGTTACGAAGGTCACAAGCTAGTAGATGTACCAAAATCGGGTATAGCGGCTTTGGACTGCGCAACTCAAGGGTTTCCTGTCCCATTAACGAGGTGAAGATTGCTAAAAATCTTCTGTTTTTTTGCGATACTATTTCAGAAGGTACAAACAAAATAGCGCCGCGATCATCTGGCAAGAAATTCGGATTTGAAGTTGTTCTTGTTACTGAAGGTCAGGACATCACGTTGAGCCATTCGTTTCAGGGATACCCTGTACCTCTCACAAGGTAGACTTTGCATTAGGACCTCCTCTAAATCCGTTTTTTATCCGTTTCCATTTCTTGTCATCGTCGTCATCTACGTAATAGGCAAATAGGTACATTATTTCGAGATTAAGGGGATAGTTCCGTAAAAAGTTTATTCAATATTTACTACATAACGCTTATGTTAAATATAGCAGACTTATTAAAAATTCCGAGAAATTTTTTTCGAAGTTATTACTTTATAATCGTGTTATACGGTACATTGTTAGATATAAAGCATCCTTCGAGTCTGTTCACCATCTGGCGAAATTGGCATTGCTGTCAGGTGAGTAAAGTGCATGCAAATTCTATTAAGTCAAAGCAGAATTGATGCAATGGCGTACGTAATGTCGGGGTATGTATAACAAAATTCTTAGTCGCACAGAGATTTAAACATTGCATATTGATTCTGGGGGAGAAATCAAGACATAGAGTACAAAGAAATTTTATCAAAGAAATGAAACTTTTAGTTTGGACAAATTATTTATTCCAGAACCGTCTGGTCGTACTGCCCCGAAGGCGACTGGAGACGGTCTTAAGTACCGCGGGGTAGAGGGCGAGTCTCTGGCGCTGGCGTGTGCGGCACAAGGCTTTCCTGCCCCGATAACTAGGTACACACCTTCGTATAGATCTCTGTTTTCCCTTAATTTGGACGTAGTCTCATGCTCCGCGGGGCACAGATCCTGTATTCACATTTGATATTTTCCATCCTTACCCTCTACCCCGTGTCGAGTGGCGGTACCTTAAGATATTCGACAGGGGCAAGAAGACAGACAACAGATTAAGTATTTTTGTAAAACAAGGTTTTAAAGAATATGTATCAGGATTAGGAAGAAAATAGAAATGTTACTAAATCACGCAAAAATGTGAGAGAAAGAGTATAGAAAACATAGAAAAAAAAGAAAAGAAGATGAAAGAACGAGAGTGGCCATAAGAAAGAGTAAATCAGAACACAGATTGGGATGAAGAGAGGTCACTATTCGATAAAACTCATGTTTTCCCAATTTTCGTATGATAACTTCACAATTTCGGCAATCTTTTAAGTTCAAAAATCACTTTTACGACACCTCGCAAACGAGAATCAAAGCGATAGCATTAATTGACGAAATGTGTATCCCTTAACCGGGGCCAATCGGACGTGTTGGTTTTCAGTGCCAACTGGATTCTCCCCCGGGAGCAACCCTCGAGAATAGGTGACGGAAGCGCGACCTCGAAAAGGATGCGGGCCCTCTGCTCCCCCGGTATCCTCGGTGCTGATCCGGGTGGTCCGAGGGGGCATCACTCGATCAATGGGGCAGTCAATGTTGCCCTACACCTGCACACCTCCAAATAAGTCCCACAATATCTGGCTGGTAAGTCCTCGCCACCTTCTCGTGCCTCCGTTCATCCGCTCGTGTTAATAAAAAAAAAAAAAAAAAAAAAAAAGCGGAGAATCGAGTTTTTTTTTTTCACGTCGTCCAAGTGCACTATCGCCATTAAACGTACCGCCAGTTCACCATCACTGTTGCCTCCCTGTCCAATCGCTTTCCACACTATCCATTTTTGTGATTATATATTCGACAATATCTCGTCTAATCCCCAATAGGTTTATAATTTTGAACTTGCTACAAGAGACAAAAATTCTTTGACAATTTTATATTGAAATGTCGTTGTGTGAGATATTGTTGCTTAAACATGTACGAAAGTGACCCTGCACTAGCACCTGCGTCCAACAGCCACATCGAAATATTGCTGCTACGTTCGTTTGATTTATTTTTATTACTGTTTTTTTACCCCGCCTTATTAGCGACAATTACCGTTACGAACAATTGCATACACCACGAGAAATAAAGAATGCGTATTTGCTTTCATGCTGCAATCGCTTCTCACTGTCTTCTTTAGGGATTTTTGTGGCAATACGCGCGAATACTTTTTTACATGTTTGTTTTTACTTTTAAATCGTTCGTATCGTCGCCGCCAGATCTTTGTTGTTTCGTTGCGTCCATTTTTGCATCGCTTTTCGATCATGAGGTTTTGGTTGAAAACTCTCTTTTGATTGTCGATTATGATTTTGTTGAATTTATCTCGCGTGAGAGATATAATACCGACAGATCAGTGGAAGAGACGGAAGGCCGTGCCCAGAGAGACGCCCAAAGCCCCGCATATAGAACAAAGCATAAAAAGCGTAGAATGGAGCAAACTGCGTCAGTGCATTCACTAAACTTCATTTGTTTTTCATTCATTCTCATCTGGTCAGAACTTTATGTAATTAAAAATATTGAATATTCACAAAATGGCTATGATAAAGAAATATTTTGCATATAAACTATTGTATGTTAAAAAATAGTTAAACTAGAAATATTTTAAATGTATTGTTCCATTTTGCGGTATATAAACTTTGATTTACACGTAAATAATAAAATTGCAGAACGAGCAAGTCTCATTACCGAGGGTAAGCGCGAAAATCGGCACACTTTTTTTTCTTTTGTTTCAGATGGTACAAGTTCATCGAAGGCACATCGAGGCGTCAACCGGTCCAGTTGAATGAACGCGTACGCCAAGTTAGCGGCACTCTTATCATTCGCGAGGCGCGAGTCGAAGATTCCGGTAAATATCTCTGCATCGTCAACAATTCCGTCGGCGGCGAAAGTGTGGAAACTGTTTTGACTGTCACGGCACCATTGACCGCGGAGATCGAGCCGAGCGTGCAGACTATCGACTTCGGAAGACCGGCAACCTTCACTTGCACAGTTCAAGGCAACCCAATCAAAACCATCTCTTGGCTCAAGGACGGGAAGCCTCTTGGATTGGAGGACCGTGTATTGAGAATCGAGAGTGTGAAAAAGGAGGACAAGGGAATGTATCAGTGTTTTGTTAGAAATGATCAAGAAAGCGCGCAAGCGACGGCGGAATTAAAACTTGGTGGAAGATGTAAGTAAAATTATTACGTTTTTTTTTTTAGATTTACGAAGAGTTGAAATGGATTTTAATATCTCCAAATAATTTCTTCAATTTGATATTTTTGAGTTATTTATTTATCAGCAATTTATAGAAACATATAAAAAAATAATTTTTGCTGTAATTACAATATTCTCATTTTTCTGAAATATCAGATTATCAAATAAGAACTTGTAGCGAATATAAAAAGTAAACTGTCAACAGGTAATTTACCTTTCTGTCTCTTTGATTACTGACAGTTGAGCCGCCGCAAATTCGTCAAGCCTTCACCGAAGAGACTCTTCAGCCTGGACCGAGCATGTTTTTGAAGTGTGTTGCCAGCGGAAATCCCACCCCCGAAATTAGCTGGGAACTTGATGGAAAACGGTTGTCAAACACCGAGAGATTGCAAGTGGGACAATACGTCACGGTCAATGGCGATGTCGTGTCTCATCTGAATATTTCGAGCATTCATACCAACGACGGTGGACAATACAAGTGTATTGCTGCATCAAAGGTTAATACTTTTACTTTTTTAGTTTAATAATTATTTTACAAAAATAAGACAAACAGACTAAAAAGATTTTTATCTAAATTTATTTAACAGGTAGTAATAAATATTTTATTTTTTGTCTTAACAAGTTTGGAGATAAAAAGTGTTTTTGACAAACGTTCTAAATAATTTAAGCAATGTGTAATTATGTTATAGGTCGGATCCGCCGAGCATTCTGCGCGTCTTAACGTTTTCGGTTTGCCATTCATTCGCCACATGGATAAGAAGGCTATCGTTGCTGGCGAAACTCTACGTGTCACATGTCCGGTTGCTGGATATCCGATCGATACTATTGTCTGGGAGCGAGACACCAGAGTCCTGCCGATCAACAGAAAGCAAAAGGTTTTCCCGAACGGCACGCTTATCATCGAGAATGTTGAGCGAATGAGCGATCAGGCGACTTACACTTGCGTAGCACGCAACGCACAAGGTTACAGCGCACGCGGAACATTAGAAGTTCAAGTCATGGGTAAGTTTGAAAAACTTTATCTCCTCGTACATCTCGCGAAATATATCGGTATTTTGTAACAAAATTAATCGATATAATTTCTAAATAAACGCGGACTTTTTATTAAAGTATCAAAAATTTATATCAAAAACTTTGATACAGCAGAATTTAGATAAGTTTTAACGTTCTAAGTTTAACGTAAATTCAACGAAGTTTTAACGTAAAATTTATTAATATTGAAATTAAACTTTCAATATAAATGTTCGTAAATTAAAGATAAAATTTTTGTTGTTTTTGATTGAACTTCAAACAATTGTAGCTTAATATCTAATTGTGGTTACATATCTATTTGATTCCTATATTTTAACAATTAATTATATAATGTTCTTTACTCTTATAATGTATTTCTGAATATTTCGAAAACGAAGGATATTATTACATTCACAATTGCAGCCATTGACCGATCAGCTGACCAATCGACGAGATGATAATATTAGAATAGCGAACAATTATTTGCAGCTACTATCTTTGCAGCGGACTGTTAGCGTTTTTTTTTTTTTTTTTTTTTTTTTTTTTTTTTTTTTTTTTTTTTTTTTTTGAGAATGTGTCATTCGCGTATAGGAATTTTATCGTCGATTCTAAAGGGTACGACTGTACGTAGGACACGGGCACGGACTCGGACACGCGCACGAACAATCCCGCGTAGCCAGCGTAACAACTACTTAATAACATAGAACAAACGTACATCGACTCCAGAGAAGATACGCATTCGTGGAAAGTTTGGGAGTTGGTATGGCGGTGGCCGACTGAATCGTTAGTATAGAACTCTCTCTAATGCGCTTGTTTCACATCTCTTTTCTCATCGCCGCGTTCCTCTCGTGTAGTAACAAGTGCCATGTGTCCGTGCATGTTATAGACATATCGGTACGATCAAGTAAATATCTTTGCTGAAGATCTTTAACTGTCGGCAACATATGCATTAACGTAAATTTTATTAAAATTACATTTCTAAAAAAATTTCTGAACAAAAAAAAACAAATGGCTTCTTTCAAAAAATAATTGTTGAAATTTGATCTTTATGTCTATAATATACACGTGGAACATAACGCGGGACGTACATACTCCGATACACACATACGCGACCTAATCGTGTACATCCATACACTCATCCATCCTCAGTGCCGCCCATCGTTCAGGAGTTCGCGTTCATGAAGCTACCGATGAACGCCGGGGAGTTTGCAAATCTGCAGTGTATCGTGCCGACCGGCGACCTGCCGTTGAACATACGTTGGAGCTATCCCGGTGAAGAGATGGGCGGTTCTTCTGGCGTAATCGCGAAGAAGGTCGCGGATCGCGTTAGCATGCTCATGATCTCGATCATCACCGCGAGACACGCGGGGGAGTATGTTTGTACTGCCGAAAACGCGGCTGGAACGGCGTCTCACTCGACCATCCTCACCGTCAATGGTTCGGGACTACGATCTGTTCCTAGAGAACACAGTCTTTTTCATTCTTCAGTTGCGTTTTATCCTTTTTATCTCGTTCCTGCACAGACCTTGCAAACAGCACCATATAGTTATTTCTTTGTTTGCCAACCTTTTCTGCGTCGGTGTTATTGATCCTCCGCCTATCCTCCAAAGATTTTAATGCAACGATCAACGAATAGTTAGACTGATAGGTGTCTACTAGAGCCAGCAAAGATGATTTAACAGACATGACATTGCGAATGAAGCATGATCGTTTGTTTGATGACACCTCTAGTCGGGCCGCAGCTTCTACCTATTACCTTCAATACCGAAGTCGCCAATTGGGGAGATTCCGTGTCCGTGCCCTGCTCAATCCTGAAGGGCGATATGCCTATGGATATATCGTGGGCGTTTAATGGAATACCGATTGATACATCAAAAGATACGGGTATCACGATCACCAGAATCAGCAAACACTTGAGCACTCTCAGCATCGACGGCGTTTCGGCGCGCCACGCCGGAGAATACGCTTGCTCAGCGTCGAATCTAGCCGGTTCTGTCAGTCGATCGACAACTTTGACCGTCAATGGTACGATCCTAATCCTCTCCGCACGGTTCTAACAACATAGACTCTCGCTGTATATAATTAATATCCTATTCCTCTCTATCCACTGAATCGTTCACCATCCTCGCTGAAAGATCTTTCGACGAAGCAAGTAAAATATTCCATCGCCATACCAACCTTATTTGCTAATCCACGTTGCGTTTGACTGAATAATCTTAAAATTGATATCATAATCGAGACGCTCAGAACGTTATTGAGTCGCATAACTAGAAGATTCTCGAGTATGTACGTCGCATCACGAACCGACACTTCCTCTTTCTTGTCTCGTTTCTCCCAGTTGCTCTTTCCAGTTGCCCCGCAAATACTGCCTTTCGATTTCGGAGATGAACCGGCCAGCTGGGGCGAATTGGTCTCAGTCACCTGTTCCGTCGCGAAGGGCGATAAGCCAATCGAAATAACTTGGGCTTTTAACGGAGCGCCAATTGACACTAGTGACTCCGACGTGGTGGTAGGCAGCACGAACCGAAAGAACAGCGTCTTAACTATCGAATCGGTCGCGGCTAGACACGCAGGCGACTATACTTGCACTGCGTCTAATCGCGTCGGTGCCACCGCACATACAGCTCACCTGTCTGTAAATGGTATATGCAATCGATTCTCACGGAAAAAGTAAATGTTCGCCTATCTTTGTCATGCATCATCTTCCTCATTTTCCTAACGCATCGTCCGAACGGTGGTAGTTGATCACTAACGTGTTCACGAATATTGTTGTGAAAACGTTTTGTTTACAACGACATTTACAGCACAATATACAATATTTAATGTTTTTATACAAACGTTACTAATTATAATTTTATTTAAATTTACTTTAACAAAATTTTACTAATTTTTCACTTATACAATTGTTCTTTTTTCTTGTATATTTACAATTATTCATACACACACACATACAAATACTTTATTTATCTCTCCTTATCGCCTTTCATTCTCTCATTATATATCCTTCCATCTGTGTCGCCATGTCACGCAGTCGCGCCACAGATCCTTCAATTTTCCTTCGGCGACGATCCCCTTAACTCCGGCGAGATGCTGTCGGTCTCTTGCACGATCGTCAAGGGCGACTTTCCCGTAAATTTGACGTGGACGTTCGACGACATCCTGATCGACTCGAGTCGGCCAGACGTTAATATCATGAATAATAAGAGGGTCAGCTTCTTGAGCATCGACAGTGTGACTGCAAGACATGCTGGAAGATACAAATGTACTGCGACCAATGCCGCCGGATCTGACAGTCACACCGCAGTACTCTCGGTGAACGGTACCGCGCTCGTATATGTAAAACTTACTGCTTTATACCACACCTGTACAAACTTTCGTTATTCTCTTGTAACTTCTTGTATCTTCGCAGTAATATCGATTGAATAATCATTGCTCTCACTCGGCGTTGTCGAGAGATGATAATCTCGCAAATGTAACGATAACATAAAGCATCTGTAAGATTATCGTCAAAGACAGTCAGTGATAAGGTCCATCCCGCAGTGACAGCGAAACGATGGTCCATTATTTTTTATTTTTTTTTTTTTTTTTGTCTCCCCGTATCGCTTAATTGTTACAGTATTGTTCGATGTCCTCTGTTCAAATGTTTATTCCTTGTTTCCTCTTCGATATTTTCCTCTAGAAATCCTAAGATGCTGTTTTGTAAAAACCGCCCAATTTGAATTTACTTTCCCGTTACCTTGTCGCAAATATTCGGGTGCAACTCCGGAAACTTTCACGAGTAATTCATGAATGCGCCCTTCGTGGTTGCAGTGGCGCCACAACTGGCGCCCTTCAGCTTCGGTGACGAAGCGGCCAATGCGGGAGAAATGGCGACCGTTCAGTGCGCCGTGATAAAAGGTGATCTACCTATCGATTTGGCCTGGTCGTTTAACGGACGTGTGATCGAGACCGCGAATGGCGCATTCAACGAACACAATTATGACAATTCCGACATAGTGATAAGCAGGAGTAGCAAACGGGCCAGCACGCTGACGATCGAGTCGGTAGCCGCAAGACACGCGGGCGAGTACTCGTGCACTGCGAGCAACACTGCCGGAACCGCTACCCATTCTTCGGTTCTTTCGGTGAACGGTACGCTTGTCCAGTTTGAATCAATGACGGTTGGGTGGTTGGTTGGACGCACGAAATATCGAGGGCTATGCTTCTTATAGTGCTTTATCGCACCCAGGAAAAATTGCGTTTACGGTATAATGCACCGTAGCTTTGAGATGAAACTGAATAAGAAACTCGCGCGTAGATGAATTATGCTTTATGAATGAATATTTAAATTATTTACATATTAGAAAATGCTTTATAAAAAAAAAAAAAAAAAAAAAAAAAAAAAAAAAAAAAAAAAAAAATCAAAAAAGACACTTATATGAGAGCCGATACTCCTGCAGTCTATAATTTCCGTGCTTTTTCTCGCGCGTCATTTCGCTTTTATTCCGTTTCCAATTTATTATGAAAGGTAGTATTTCTGTGATTCTGACAGTACCACCGCGCATCGCCCCTTTCGAAATGGCCGACAAGGCGGTGAATTGGGGCGATTCCGTCTCGGCGGTTTGCACGGTGGTCAACGGGGACTCTCCGTTAGAAATTACGTGGGCGTTGAATGGAATGTCAATTGAGGAGAATCGTCATATATCCGTGACTACTACCAAGAGGAACAGCCTGCTATCCATAGATTCTGCAAGTCCGAGTCACGCGGGCAGTTACACTTGCGTTGCCTCCAATGCTGCTGGCGCTACCACTTATTCCGCAGAATTGACAGTCAACGGTACCTACGATAGCCATTAGAAAGGAATGTCGGTCTTGCTGAAATTGTTCCTGTTTCCTATTTTTTCTTCCTTTTCTGTTTCAACTTGCCTATGCAATCAATTATCTAACGAGAAGAGAATGACAGCTCAACGACAACTATCCCAACATCTATATTCTATTTCCTGTTCCTCTTCGAATATTTCTCTGGCCTTGCCGAGTTGCATCGAATGGCAATTGAGTGGTCAAGAAAATTGACGGTATATATAGATAAAAAAAAGAGAGAGAGAGAGAGAAGAGAAATACGTAGAATTCGTTGCAGTCGCGCCGCAAATAGCGCCGTTCGTTATCACCGAAGAGCCAGCAAACTGGGGCGATTCCATTTCCGTTGTGTGTGCCATCCTCAAGGGTGACCTACCGATCGAGATCACGTGGGCGTTGAACGGCGAGCCGATCCGGCCAGATCATTCGGACATTAATATCCTGGCGACGACGCGGAAGAATAGCATCCTCAGCATCGAGTCCGTGGCCGCGCGACACGCAGGAGAATATACATGCTCGGCGTCGAATAAAGCCGGAGCGACCAGTCATTCGGCGACTCTAGCTGTGAACGGTACATCTCCACCGAGAGATTTCTCGTGCATTTACCCTTGAACTCTCGCATCCCATTATCGTCCATTATCCGTCATTATCGTTCCCTCCAAAAATTGTCGTCGATGGTCAATCGCGATCTTCAAGGCGTTATATCAAATCGCAATGACTGTGTGTAGTCGTGTTACGTCACCAATTTTTATAGTTGATTAGACAATTAGTTGTGATATGATCGATCGTTTGTCCACTTTAGTTGCTCCGGACATAGCGCCTTTCGTGCTCAGTGAGAAACCGGCAAATTGGGGAGAGACAGTCACCGCGACATGTACGATTTTAAAGGGAGATCAACCAATACAAATCGAGTGGGCGCTCAATGGCCAGCCGATCTCTCACGATTTTTCCGATATAACGATCGTTACTAGCAAACGTGTCAGTTTGCTCACGATTGACGCTGTTACGGCTAGCCACGCCGGAGAATACACTTGTGTAGCCAGCAACGCCGCTGGTGGGACGAGCTATTCCGCTTCCTTAGCCGTTAATGGTACAATATGACGTTCTTCGAAGATCTTTTTACTTCTCTGGTGCATGTACGAGTTATCTATTCACGTAGCTTGACATCAACACCTACACATTTCTTCCCAGAGGTCCCATCACGTTCCTTCGAGTTCTTTTAGATTCGAACAAAAGTGATAGGCTGAATATTGACGATGAAAAGAAAAATAAATTAAATTTTAGATTTAATCTAAAGTTTATTTAGGAATAAGTTTTAAATCTTACCAAACATTATTCGGAAAGAAACTACTGTAAAATTTTACATCAACGTAAAAAATGTAATTATGGCACCTCTATAGTTGCCCCCGAGATTATGCCGTTTGATTTCGGAGACGAACCGGCGAATTGGGGTGACACCATCACCGTAACTTGCACGGTATTGAAAGGCGATTACCCGATCCAGATCGAGTGGGCACTCAACGGCGAGCCAATTTCTCGAGATCATCACGATATATCGATAGTCAAAACCAGCAAGCGCGTCAGTCTGCTTACGATCGATGCCGTTACGGCTCGTCACGCCGGAGAATATACCTGCACGTCTAGCAACGTTGCTGGTGGAACGAGTTATTCCGCATCACTGGCCGTGAACGGTATATAAAGGTCTTCCCACATCTTGTATTTCGCGTAGCTTTTCTCACCTTCTCTCCCGTCGTGCATGTGCAAAGCGGTTTATCACACCCACGATTTCCCTCATTTTACTCCTTTTTTCTTTCACTCGAAAAACAAGAAACATCATTTTTTCGTGCTAAGAATGTCGTCGATGTCTTTTTTCTATTTCAGCGATATTGAAAACACTTTTTTTACAAAGACGCGTCGTTGAAGAAATAATTCTACACGCAAGACTGCGTGATAATATTTGTAATGTATTAATTTATATAAAACAAAATCGAAAAGCAACGACACACAATGACGTAGGAACGTAGCTGATCGTTTGTTATAATATTATAGTTATGCCGCACATAGGGCCTTTCGCAATTAATGACGGGCCGGCAAATTGGGGTGATATGGTTTCGGCCACGTGTTCTATTACGAAAGGCGATTTTCCTGTAAAGATTACTTGGAGATTTAACGGCCGTCCGATTAAGCCGGACGATCCAGATATCACGATCACGAAGATAAATAAACATATGAGCGCTCTCAGCATCGAATCCGTAGCCGCGAGGCACGCGGGCGAGTACACGTGCGTAGCTACAAACAGAGCGGGCAATGTCAGCCATTCGGACATCCTTGCTGTTAATGGTACCTATATATCTCCAGCAACACGCCTGCACGTCAGCTAAACGTCAGCACCTGCCTAACTCCCATTTCACTGCGATTCATAATTTATAATTCATCATGAACCTCTCATTTTCGCGTAGTCTTTATAGTCTCACGATACAACACCTTTGCTCCCGTAATCGCCGTAATCATTTCCGACGACCGTAAGGACGACCGTAAGGACCGTTTGTCGCGAGGATTTTTTTTATCGACGTGGGCAGAGTTTTACCGAGTTTTTTCTCACGCGTTGATCCGCACAATTGCAGTTGCTCCGCAGATATTTCCGTTCACGTTCGGCGACGAGCCGGTGAATTCGGGCGAGGCGATATCTGCAACCTGCTCCATTCTCAAGGGCGATTTCCCGATGGACATTTCCTGGGCGTTCAACGGCGAGCCGATATTCCCTGAGACAGATCAGTTCTCTATCACGAAAGGAAAGCGTCTCAGCGTTCTGTCGATCGATGCCGTCGCGGCCAGACACGCCGGCGAGTACACTTGCACCGCGTCGAACAAAGCCGGAGCCTCTAGCCATACGGCTGCTCTAGCTGTAAACGGTAACACGCGCGCATGTGTACACGAGTATCATACATGCGAGACATCGTCTTGACTATTATCCCGACGTCGGACGAAGACAAAACTCCCTATCCTGTCTTTTCATCATTCCCTTCGCAACTTCCTCGCTTTACAATCTTTTCAACATTCCCTCGCGCTTAGTCGAGTACGGGGGACGATGAGGACGCGTCTATCATCTCGCTTCGTAAATAGACTCGCGGTGAAAATTTTGCGGCTCGCTATGTAGAAATTAAGAAAAGCATTCTTTTATATATGTAAATATATAAAGACGATTACTATTCTTCTTCCGAAATAACACAGTGCGTAAAAATGCATATATTAATTATTATCATAATTTTCTACAAAACATTCCGATAGGTGTTTTCGTCGTTAGATGTTTCTTGTACAGCAAATTGGTTTGCAGGCGTTCAGATTCGATAAGTCTTTAAATGGATTTGTCATCCCTTCGAAAATTATTTTCAGTCGCTCCGCAAATAGCGCCGTTCTCGATCGGCGACGAGCCCGCGAATTGGGGCGAAACGGTCTCGGCAGTTTGCACGATCGTTAAGGGTGACTTGCCAATTGAGGTGTCGTGGGCGCTGAACGGTGAACCTATTACCAAGGAAAATCATCCAGACGTGTCTATATCTAGCACCAGTAAGAAGATCAGTGTAATGGCTATCGAAGCCGTGAGCGCGAGACATGCCGGAGAGTATACTTGTACAGCCTCGAATATGGCCGGAGCGACGAGCTACTCCGCCACCTTAGCTGTCAACGGTACAGCATTGCATGAAGTGAAGTGCCTTGCATTTAGATAAGACTGTTCTATTTTTTTCCTTACGTAACAACGCGTAACACGACACCTTTTTGAAACATTCCCAGCGTGAGGTATAATTGGCAATTGATAACGTACGAAAATCAATTCATTGGAAACTATTGTGAATACGGAGTATATATTGCTCGAAAAGTTCACTTAATTATGTTTCTCATCAGTTAAAGGATATACGTATTATTTAAAAAAACGGTATATTGATCGCTTTTTTTGCGATTATTTCCAGTCTCTCCGCAAATCGCTCCATTCTCTATCAGTGAAGAACCAGCTAATTGGGGCGAGCAAGTGTCTGCAATATGCAGTATTTTGAAGGGTGATTTACCTATCGAAATACAATGGAGCCTAAATGGCGAGCAAATTACGCGTCTTACACATCCAGACATAATAGTTACAAGTACCGGGAAAAAGACGTCCGTCCTGACTATTGAATCCGTCACTGCTCGCCATGCCGGTGAATATAGCTGCGTCGCCAGCAACCTGGTCGGATCCGTCAGCCGTTCCGCCATTTTATCGGTCAACGGTATTACAACGCATTAGATGTAGCATATTATCGCCAGCACTTTATCCCGCAAAATATTTCAAATCCAATTCTAAATCCTTTCCAACAAATTGCTAAAAGCTACTAAAAAATCCGATTCATTTATTTCCGTCATTACGTTTATTTTTATGTTTAATATCATTTTCAAAACAAGAAACCACGGAAGCTGCTTGGTGATTATTCTTCATCATCTTTTGAGATTTACGCAATCGAATTTCGCAAATGGTTTTCCCGCTCTTCGAGTCGTATTTTATCTTGTCGTTCGTATCGCAGTCTCTCCACAGATAGCACCGATCTCCTTCGGTGAGGAGCCCGTTAATGCCGGAGATCTCGTGTCGGTGCAGTGCGTGGTGACCAAAGGCGACTCTCCTCTGGAGATAACGTGGACCTTCGACGGCCGTCCCATACAAGCTTATCATAGCGACGTGATCGTGAGCGATAGCGGCAAGCGCGTCAAACAACTCACCATCGAATCGGTAGCTGCGCGACACGCCGGAGAATATACCTGCATTGCTTCAAACGCGGCTGGATCGGTCTCTCATTCAGCTACTTTGGACGTGAATGGTACCACCTTTCGTGATGTCTGTGCCCGCGATTTGCATTTTTCACATTCAGACAGAATATCTTTCATTCAACATACATATATTTCTCATTTTCCTATTTTTCCTCATGTATATTTCCTATTATTCTCGATCTAATTTCTATGTACTTTGATTTTTTATTCCACGTCTTTTTTTCTCTGAGTTTCTGCGCAGAAACTTCCGTCTCTCCTTCGCTTTATGTATTACTCGTAGCACGACGTGTGTCTGTGTTCTCTAGAGTTCTCGTCACTGTCAGTTTTAGCTACTGTCGAATGTTATGACTGAACGTGACACATTTTTTTCCGATCTCTTTAGTTATACATAAGCCTGTGTTTTCTCTTGCGAATTTGTTATCGATTAGCATCGCGAAACAGCGTCAGAAATACAATACAAAAAACGACACCTTTTACAACACAGATGATTAAGCGGGAGAAAGAAGAAACGAAGAGAGGAACGAAAATGGAGCGAGGAGCAGATGTCTCGCGCGAGAAATAGAGAGTTTTCGATCTAAAAATCATCGCTGCCGATCTAGTCCGCCTCGAAATTCCTTCTTTCGCTTTCTGATTTCTTTCTCTTTCTCTTCCAGTCATTCCGAAATTATTACCGTTCTCATTCGGCGAGGACCCGCTTAACTCGGGTCAAGTAGTAACGGTACCGTGCGCAGTGGTCGAGGGCGATCCACCCTTGAAGCTCCGTTGGACCTTAAACGGTCATGCGATATCACCGCACTCTGGAATCTCGATCGTGGATCTGGGCGGACGCGGCGCCATACTGAGCATAGGATCCGTCCAGGCGACCCATGCTGGAACGTACACGTGTATCGCGGAAAACCTTGCCGGCAGGCACGAGCTCTCAGCCGATCTTATTGTGAACGGTGCATACTAATCCGCAAAGATTTCTCTGCAAGATCTACTCGATATTTGAGTTTTGCTCCTTGTCCCCCTCTATCATCCAGGCGATTTTCCCGAATCCAACGCTTGTCCCGTAGACACTCGTATTGTCGAAATCAATTTCCGCTCAAATATCCGTCGCGTTCTTACCCTATTGCGCTTAAAAGATATCAGTCCAGATCGTTATTTTCGCCGATCACGATTAGACACGAGAGAGCAGGCTATTACGGAACGAGACTAATTGCGCGCTCGGCGATATATCGCATCAGATCTAGTGCACGGCGCGCAGATTAGCCTCGATATAAGCGGAGGTTCATTCTCGCTCGCGTGTCTCTTCTTCGCGTGTGTGTTATTTGCCTATTGTCTCTACAGCCTCTGTCCGTTTCTCTATCTCTCGGCAGTCGTTCCACATCTGCAGCCGTTCACGTTCGACGAGGCCAACTCCGGCGATCTGATAATCGTCCATTGCGCGGTCGTGAAGGGGGACACGCCGATTTCGCTCAAGTGGTTGTTCGAGGGCCGCCATTTAGAAGTGGGCGACGGAGTAAGCGACGGAGTGGGTATCACCGCGTTGGGCGATAGAGTCTCAACCCTGACGATACCCGCTGTCAGGGGGGAGCACGCCGGGGAGTACGCTTGCGTCGCCGATAATCCAGCGGGCAGTGCACGGCACAGTGCCTACCTGAAAGTGAACGGTACAGAGAAAACGAACACACGATCACAAAACGCATCCAGTAAAACAGAAAAAAAAAAACGATTACATATATATATATTTTCTTTAACACAAAGCGAAACCGCGCGGCATGATGATGGTGTTTAACGGGCGTACGCGTAGTGAGAGTACTACCGTTTTGTATGCGTGTTACTATTTGAGCGGAAAGCTGGTACGTTTACCCTTTTATTCGGTTGTAGATTTACGTATATATTTATAACACTCTCTGTATCAAGTAGCGTTTCGATATTTATTAGACTACTTTTTGTATCCTTGCTGCCGCTTCTGATACATATCGTCGTAATCTCCAATTTGTCTGCCCTGTTGCGATAACATTATTAGCGAGATATATATGTGTGTCTGGAAGTGTCTGCATTGCTCGACGTATATATTCTTTCTTTCTATCTTCTATAGAAAGTTATCTTCCTTGTAACAAGATTAAAATAACAAGTCGATTTAGCTGGTTCGCATAGCCGAGCGTAGTTTGTGTCCATTTTGAATCGAGTCGATACCACGAAACGAACCACGGTCTCCCCCGTTCTTTTCCCGGCCCAGAAATGTCTCTCACACTCTGCCACATTTTCTCACTCTGCCACATTTTCTGTCACTCCGCATCCCGCCTCTCATCTCGACAGCTCGAGCATTATATTCAGCATTATATACTGAAGCGCTACCGTTTTTTTAAATCGACTTCTTCAAAAGTGGTGATTTCTATTAATTATCTCGTGTAATTAGTTTACGTACTATCGTCGAGATTATTTACAAACGGAAAAAACGTATAACGCAATTTACGGAGAACAACTACAGACTGACTACAAAGAGGAAAAAACAACGCTAAGTTCTCGAACAAGAAGATTGCGGAGATAACAGTGTAAAAAAAAAAAAAAAATAATGGCAAACTGGCGTCAGTCGCGACGAACTCGGGGAGAGAATTGTTACGAGAGCGTGGAGATCTACCTGTCGTTCCGTTGCAGTCCTGCCACGGATCAGTCCGTCCGATTTTGGAGCCCAACCGATCTATGCCGGGCAGGCCGCCCAATTGGCATGCATGGTGCCGGTTGGCGACACGCCGATCGAGATCGCCTGGACCCACGAGGGCAAATCGTTATCGCAGTTCATGGGATACAGCGTCGGGAAACTCGGCCCACGGACGAGTATACTACTGATCGAGCCGGTAACACCGGAGCATGGCGGACGTTACACGTGTATCGCTAGTAATCCGTCGGGCAAAGCGGTCCACGAGGCAACCTTACGAGTCCACGGTTAGGTCCAGAGTAAAGAAAGAGGAGCACATGACATGATTAATAATATATAATTAATAATGAGATGGTTGAGCGAAGTTTCGGAATGAAAATTGCGGCCGCACAGGTCCCGCGAGAGTATTTGAGTGCAGGCTTGATGATTGATTGCATTTTTACTCATCGTTGCTGTGTCGTGTGTCTTTTTCCTGTTGGCGAAAGCTTTCTGGAATTTCATTTTGGTACGGCGCTCGCGATCAAGCCAACTTACTTATACGCAGCGCGTTGCTTTCGTCGCCGGTGACGACTCTCTCGCGCGTATATACTCTTTCTCCCGCTATCTCGCCACTTTATTTTTACATTTCTTTCTGTCTCTCTCTCTCTCTCTCTCTTTCTTTCTCTTTCTCTGTTTCTATATCTTTGTTAAATAAATCTAATATTCTACTCTCTACTCTGTGCTCTCTGTTTCATTCTATTCTGTCTAAGTATATATCTTTCACCGCTGTAATTTCCTTCCCTCTTTACTGTCGTATTCGGTGTGTTTTTCAAATGAGCGAACGAATAAATTCAAAGACCTTCGTGCTCCCAAGAATCAATAGCTTTTGCCAAACTTGTTGTCAGCCTTTCTTCGTTTATTTTGCCCGCCTCGTTATCTTGCTCTCATCGTCAGCCGTTCTTCTGCGACTTTTTTACGTTGGCTTCGATCATCCCTGCGGCGAAATAACGCGACGCTCATAGGATGTGCCTTTCCTTCGCACACATGAAATCTCATCGCGTTTTTCTAACGTCCTTCACGGACGCGTTCGCCACTTCCGTGTTAAGCGCAAACGTTGTAAATGTTATTTTGCGATCGCAAGGATTGCGTAGGTCTCACAATGCAAGTTGCCAATGTTACTCGTCTCGTTACGTTCGAGTGTCGATTTATACCTCACCGTACCCCCTATCGCGCTAAAACGCGTTTCATCAGCTCCGTCCATTGAATGAACTCTCTCCACGCCTTTTCCCGCCCCTCTCTCACCCCGCACCTCACCACACTTGCCTTGTTTTGTAGAACGCGTACGTAGAGTGTAGATAATAATACATGCATGTATTTATATTTGAACGAGCGTAATCGAGTATTATTCGTAACGCGGTACAGCATGATCGCACCGTGCTCGAGTACAAATTCGATAGCGCCTTGTGCATGCTCGTCATTGAGCTCCTTCAGAGCTAAATTTGCCGTCTCTCTCTTTCTGCCTGCATCATCTCTTTCTCTTCTATATTTCTCTCTTTTATGTATTAGATACCCGCATACTCATCTAACAATCCCGCATGCTGTACTTTACATTATATTCACCGCAGTAGCGGGAGCGTGTCGCTGATTTGTTTCGCATGTGATATAAACTGCTACGATTCGAGTCGATTTTGCGTCCATTGTAACAAGACTAAAGATGTTCAAAATGTAATTTTAAGATATTCTCTTATTCGATTTTATTAATTTGTTTTTAACAGAAAAATAAAAAGGTATAAAAGTAATGTTTTAAAATTTTGAAACTTAGATCTACGTACATATTTAACTATTGTTGTTTAGTACATGAAAAAAGATTTTAAAAAATAATTAAAAAAGAAAAAGAGATAATAATTTATTAGTACATACATATATAATTGATTGATTTTATATACATATATAATTGATTTAAATTTATATAAAGTGATTTTGCAATAAAGTAACTTTTCTAAAATTTGTTTGATGACTCGAGTGTTGCAAACGACTGGCTCCTGGATACTGCAAAATCGCGTATTGCGCGAAAGTGCACACATCGCGACTAATCGGTTTATTCTGTAACAGTACCTCCTCGTTGGATTCTGGAACCGACCGATAAGGCATTTGCACAGGGATCTGACGCACGAGTCGAATGTAAAGCCGACGGATTCCCCAAGCCTCAAGTTACATGGAAAAGAGCTGCTGGTAAGTGCGGTTGCAATGAATAATAAACTTTTCCACTCGCGTGCGTTAATTACATTCGCTTTCATACACTCTAGGGGATACGCCGGGAGATTACACCGACTTGAAATTGAGCAATCCTGACATCAGCGTAGAAGATGGCACTCTATCCATCAATAACATACAGAAGACGAATGAAGGCTATTATCTCTGCGAAGCTGTTAACGGCATTGGATCAGGATTGTCTGCTGTTATCCTCATTTCGGTCCAAGGTATTTTACGAAGCAATCTTTTTATCTTGTTATAATTCTTACTTATATATTACACCTTATTTTTTGTAACATTTTAGCTCCTCCTCAATTCGAAATTAAATTGAGAAATCAGACGGCTCGTCGTGGAGAACCTGCTGTATTGCAATGCGAAGCGCAGGGAGAGAAACCAATCGGAATCTTATGGAACATGAACAACAAGAGATTGGACACAAAGAGCGATCCGCGTTATACCATTCGCGAAGAAATCTTGGCTAACGGAGTACTGTCCGACTTGAGCATCAAACGAACCGAAAGAACCGACTCTGCTTTGTTCACTTGCGTAGCTACAAATGCCTTCGGCAGCGATGACACCAGCATTAATATGATTGTGCAAGGTTGGTTTATTTAAAATTAAGTAATGCAATGCCGATTGAAGTATACACTTCTGTCTACTTTGTATAATTTTTTTTTTTTTATATAGAGGTGCCGGAAGTTCCATATGGTCTCAAAGTGTTGGATAAATCAGGACGTTCCGTGCAATTATCATGGGCCGCACCTTATGACGGAAATAGCCCTATCAAACGATATACCATCGAGTACAAGATTAGCAAAGGTTCTTGGGAAACTGACATGGACAAAGTGCTCGTACCTGGCTCGCAACAAAACGTAGCTGGAGTATACAACTTGAGACCTGCAACTACCTATCATCTTCGAATTGTCGCTGAGAATGAAATTGGCATGTCTGATCCATCCGACACGGTTACTATTATTACCGCCGAGGAAGTACCCAGTGGCCCACCTACTTCTGTCAAGGTGGAAGCTCTCGATCAGCACACGCTCAAGGTAAGAATCGCACAGCAATTCAAGATATACAACGATAACATAGAAAATAAACATAAATATTATCAGGTAACGTGGAAACCACCACCACGCGAAGACTGGAACGGTGAGATCCTTGGCTACTACGTTGGATATAGACAATCTGCGGACAAACCCTACAATTTCGAGACTGTCGAATTCTCTAAGGAAGACCCGAAGGAACACCATCTGCAAATCACGAATCTCAAAACTTACACGCAATACGGAGTAGTCGTTCAGGCATTCAACAAAGTCGGCTCTGGGCCCATGAGCGAGGAACGTAAGCAACATACTGCGGAAGGCGTACCTGAACAACCGCCTCATGACACTACCTGCACGACTCTCACCTCTCAAACTATCAGAGTATCTTGGGTATCTCCACCTCTCAGCACGGCCAACGGCGTTATTACCGGCTACAAAGTTAGTGAAACACAAGCGGACTTAAAAGAAAGCATAAAATCTTGTGCAGCAGTGTCTTTAAGTATTTATTTTAGGTCATCTATGGACCATCCGACACGTGGTACGACGAAAATACAAAGGATACCAAGATTACGTCTTCCAGCGAAACCATCTTGCACGGTCTTAAGAAATACACGAACTATAGTATGCAAGTTCTGGCGTTCACTTCCGGTGGAGATGGCGTTAAGTCTGCACCGATTCATTGTCAGACTGAGCAAGATGGTAAGTGAGAAAATATATTAAATATATAAGATTAGATTTCTTTTTGCTCGAGAGCATAGTCACATCTGTCATATTTTCTTTTAGCACCTGAGGCTCCGATTGCGATCAAAGCTCTGGTCATGTCGGCGGAATCTATTCTTATCTCATGGCGTCCGCCTAGCCAACCTAACGGAGTTATTTCTCAGTATACGGTTTATGCGAAAGCAGATAACGCGGAGGAACCGACCAGCCAGAAAGTACCGCCGAATCAATTAACTCATGAAGCGTCTGGATTAGATAAACAACTCAAATACGAATTCTGGGTGACCGCTAGCACAAACATAGGCGAAGGTGAAGCTTCCAAGATTGTAACTTTATCACCAAGCGTACGAGGTAATTTATGTTATTTTATATTTTAAGTAAAAGACATGAAATTTGTATATTTTGCATGAAAAATCATTTTTATTTAATCAATATGATACATTAAATTTTTAATTTTTATACATCAAAAATTTTTTATACTTTTAGTGCCGGCTAAGATCGCATCGTTCGACGACAAATTTACTGCAACGTACAAAGAAGATGTAAAGCTGCCGTGTCTCACTGTTGGCGTACCTGCACCGGAAGTAACATGGAAAGTGCGTGGTGCTACTCTTCAACCGAGCGATCGATTGAGACAACTGCCCGAAGGATCACTGTTCATCAAGGAAGTGGACCGCGCGGACACTGGAGAATATTCTTGCTACGTAGAGAACTCATTTGGACATGACACTGTGACTCATCAACTGGTTGTGCACGGTACGTTGTTATTCTTAACTGAGCTACAATCAGAAACTGTAGTTGCTATTTTAGCGATAAAACCAAAATGACTGTTGCATTCGCAGCTCCTCCGCACTCGCCACAGGTTGCTCTTAC
The DNA here is from genome assembly GCA_014825685.1 of Pseudomyrmex cubaensis. Classification (NCBI taxonomy): domain Eukaryota; kingdom Metazoa; phylum Arthropoda; class Insecta; order Hymenoptera; family Formicidae; genus Pseudomyrmex; species Pseudomyrmex cubaensis. The sequence continues at coordinate 3,543 of QVOA01007238.1, read as the reverse complement.
CTCTACCACTACAAATTCCATAACGATGAAATTCCGCCCGCATTCCAACGACAATGCTCCGATTCACGGATACACGATCCATTACAAACCCGAATTTGGAGACTGGAATACCCATCAGACAAGTTCTTCGGTACAAGTGTATACTCTCGACAATTTGTGGTGCGGCTCCCGATATCAGATCTACGTCACGGCTTATAACGGGTAACATTCTTGTCAAAATTATCAATTAAAAAGAAATTTCAACATGTATTAGATTTTACATATGAAACTTTATTGACTGTAGAATTGGAACTGGCGATCCTTCGGATATTTTGAACACGCGCACAAAAGGCTCCAAACCGATCATCCCTGAAGCGGCTAAGTTCATCGAAGTATCGACGAATACCATTACTCTGCACTTAAACGCCTGGGGAGACGGTGGTTGCCCCATGTTGTATTTTGTTGTTGAACACAAAAAGAAGTAAGATACAATTTGTGATTAAAATTTGAACGTCCATTCTAATTAGAATAAACAGCTAACGTTTGATATTTGCTCAGACATCAGCAAGAATGGAACCAGGTCTCGAACAACGTCAAACCGAACGGTAACTTCGTAGTGCTGGATTTGGATCCTGCGAGCTGGTATTTTTTGCGCGTTACGGCTCACAACAACGCCGGTTTCGCTGTGGCCGAGTATGAATTCGCAACGTTGACGGTGACTGGCGGTAAGTACATTGGGTGCGTCTGAGTGTTTTTGGTGCAGCGGCACCTCGTTAGCCGGTGCTAATGGTGGCTGGACTAATGGTCGCCAAAACGTTTTTTGTTCCAGGCACCATTGCACCGGCCCGCGAGGTACCGGATGTGAATAACGGTGGTGGCAACGACGAGGACCCGATAAAAATTTTCATGACTAACTTAAATCTGGTCGTGCCCGTGGTAGCAGCTATTCTCGTTATAATCGTTGCCGTCATCGTGATCTGCGTTCTCAGAGGAAAGGGTCACAATAACGATAAAGGTAAAAGCGATATCTAATCCGTTTTGCTTTTCTCCCTCTTTTGATAGGCACGATCGCACCTCCCGTACGTAACAATGGCAACGACAACGCCGCCGATGTAAGACGTTACTTCCCATGGTTACCCAACTGGCTCGACGTAAACGTGGTGGTGCCGATCGGCGCGACGGTCGTTGTCATAATAGTAGGAATAGTTGTCGTATGCGTGGCACTCTCGAGAAGAACTCGAGGTCCGGAACAAACACGGCTGCGAGGTATCTCTTCAGCCGACGAGAAATATTACGAGGGACAATGTATAAAATTTTTTTTCATTACTTTTACTTGTTAAGTCACATAAAGACGGTGGAGGTTTGTCGGAAAATACACTAAAAATCTTAACTAAACAGAATCAAAACAAATATCAATTGAGAATAAAAAAATTACACGCAAAATATTTTATACATCATTACACTATATATCATACTAAATTTTCCGACGATCAATCCACGCGTTGGCCACCCTAGTCTTGAAATCCTTTTCCGACAAAGAAAAACATCCCGACCTTTTAAAATTCTTTTCCTTTAATATTTTTCCTTTTGTTGATAAGCAAGCGTGGGTGATGGCATAATCAGTGTAATACATGAGAAATACCGAGTTATATGTACATTCATATTTATTAAATTCACATACTTCTATTTCAGATGACGTTGTCTATCAACAAACCGGAGTTGGCGGCGCTACGTTGGATAAACGCAGATCCGATCTTCGTGACGAGCTTGGATACATTGCACCGCCGAATCGCAAACTGCCACCTGTACCCGGCTCCAATTACAACACCTGCGATCGTATCAAGCGAGGTACAGTTATAAGTAAGCCACAACTGCCAACACTTACCTCTTAGACCAGTTTCGACTACTTGTCTAGTTGTCGCATCGGCACGATAGTTCCTTCTTTCATCTTTTCTCAAGGATTACACGTTAAATATCGCACATACAACGTTAGGCTTTTAAGCCAGTTTCACGATCATTCATCCAGGCCAGATATATTATCCATACACACGATCATACATCGCCAATGTTTCTTTTTGTTCGCCTCGCTTCGAAATGTTCTTATATATACATATATATATATACGTTTTACCAAGATGTATGTCCCTTCAGCAAAATACAATGTTTTTTCCTATTTGTTTGCGCTTATTACGCCGTTGGTGCCTAACAAGAATCAATATTGCAAAAAGAAAGAAAAGGTCCAAGACATGACCAGACCACAGTGTTGGCGAGAACGAATCTTGATAGGCGCCAGCGCGTTGTACGACCTTTGTAGTATGTGTTCGATAGGTGGAACTGGCTCGTTAAGGAGTCACTCGACGTGGGATCCGAGGCGACACATGTATGAAGAATTGAGTCACTACGCGCCTAACAGAAGATGCCCGCCGCCACCACGGATGGGCAGCACAGACGGTCTCTCGCACAGAGGTTGGTAATAGCAGTTTTGTTAACGGGGTGCGCGTCCGGCATATTCGCCCGATCGCCCCGTAAGATCGGTAGTCGCAGTTCCAGTGACGTTGCTGGCTTGTCCTAGCCGGTCTTTGTAAGTCCCTCCCTCGCCCCACGAACGTTCGTGTCAATTTTAACGGCACGTTTCGTTTCTTCAATGTTGCACGTTTTCGCATGCGCTCATAGCACGCCGAACAAATAACACGAACCACATAGGAAAAAAAATTATATTCGTTTACTCATCGCCATTTTTAATACGAAAATTTCTGCCATCAGTTCCATTTAAAGTTTTTACAAATATATTTATATATTCGCATGATCGATTATTGAGGATTTTATTGATGATTTAACGTATAGAGTGAGAATCGAGGAAAGAAGAAACATTAAAGTGAGTAAAAGACTTTTCCTTGCTCGTTTAAATCTGAGTATAGAAGTCGCATGTAGAATCATTAGAGAGAGAGATAGGAGAAAAGATTGCTTACAAATTCTTTTTGAATCTATACATATATTTCCGATCAAGATAAACTTAATAATAATCACATTGGATTTCCCTTACGCGAGAAGCAACATCTAAAGCAATCTTTATTATTTAACATATGATTCTTCATAGATTGTTTTGCACATAGCGGCAGGATCTACCCTGGTTGATTACCTAATTGCAGGTATGGAGGATGAGATCTGTCCGTACGCTACCTTCCATCTCTTAGGATTCCGCGAAGAAATGGATCCGAGCAAGGCTATGCAATTTCAAACCTTCCCACATCCAGGAAATGGCCACTCCGGCACCATGGGACCACCAGTAGGACACCCGACTAATGCTTCTGCTCACAGCCGCTCTGGATCTCAATCTATGGTATCTTATATCGCTTTTTTTGTTTTTATTATACAGAGTGTCCGTGAAATTTTGACACAGCCGAAGTATAGAGATAGATTGAGTTAAACTGAATAGAAAAATTATTTGCCATTTTGCGAAATTCGCAATAGTTATTGAGATATTAATTAATAAATGTGAGCCAATGAGCGCGCGGAAAGTGATGGTCCTGACTCTGTAGGCGTGTGTGATTGTCAGTGTAAGAA